>LJJJ01000240.1:0-79620 GCA_001304625.1 Trametes sp. AH28-2
TCATCGGCCTTCCTCTTTCGTTCCTTCCGGCTCGCGCTGCGTTGCTCCGCACACCGCGCACAGATCGCACTCGGCTCGTTCTTCTTGCCGCCCGCGCTGTCCTTCTTGCGTGGGGGAAACTCACCGAGATCTTTGTCAACATGACAGATAGTGCAGGTTTTTTCAGCCATGAGCACAAGCAGAGGTGTGTAGTATAATATTCCATTGGCATCTTGCGCGACTTGGTACAAAACTGTGAGCCACGTGGGGACTCGGTGGCTGAGCCATACAAAACTAAATAGGAAGCGCGCGCGGGCGCGATGGACGGCGGCGTGCGCGACGGCGGCGCGCGCGATGGACGGCGGCGCGCGCGGAGGGCAAGCTCGCGGGGGGTCGCGCGTTTAAGCGCCGGCGGGGCGGAACCGAGGGCTCGGGAGGGTTGATGCGAAACGGCGGAGTTTCAAAAGCAGAGCAAACCCGTTGGGAGATTAAGGTCAGATCACACACTTCCTCCCCGCCCTCAAGCAGAGCGTAAAAGGTCTGCCTCTGGGAGACTGCGTCTCGTGTGGCTGTAGTTTTTTTCTACGGCTGCAGGAAGCATACTATTTCCTAATCATCGTACCTGGGGTCCTAGGCCTTGTACCATGCAAGCGTATCTGCAAAAGCGCGAGGAGCTCATCGCGCGAGACAGGGCGCTGCGACCTGATTACACCTCTGCAAGAGTCCTCTCCCTTCAAGAGCAAAGAGCGGATCAGGTCTTGCGAAACATACGCGCGTATGAAGATCGCTCTGTTTGGAACGGCAAGCTCCCGGTCAAACATGCACACGGGCCACAGCAAATGTTCCCCGGCATGGAGTTTCTCACAGGTCAGTCCGCTATCTTCCGGAAGTCATCTCAGTATGGTGACGGCCGGTCGTAAGTCAAATGTCACGTCTTACGTAGAACGAAAGAGCTAATTGGCTATGCTTGACAGCTCGAGAGGTGATTGTGGGCACAAAACTCTTCGATGCCATCAGCAAGGCAAGAATTCTTACCACATACCTATACGCGCAACTCATTCCTCGAAGATGCCCAAGGGTGGCCTTTTGCACGCGCATTTAGACTCTACAGTCCGCGCCGACGTCCTCCTGCGCCTCGCCCTCGAGCAGCCCGCGATGCACGTCCGTGTGGTGACGGGATCACTGAGCACCAGCACTCTCAGATCTGTTCTTCCTGAGTTCCGGGCTCTGCCCCGAGACCAGTGGACTGCAACTGCGAGTCTCACCGATGATAGATACGCGCCAAACACGTGGGTTCCCATTCAGAACGCGCGTAACAACTTCAGTGCGGAACTGGGAGGGCAAGAAGGCTTCGACCGTTGGGTTATCGACGCTCTCATGATTGACCCGTCCGAGGCATACGGTACCCACAATACAACGGCAAAGGTGAGGCAGGAGACTCTGACATGCGTATAAGGAGTATGCTCATCACTGCTCGTGCCTAGATCTGGGAGAAGTTCGAGAGCACCTTCGCCGTGTCTGACGTTGGGTTTCTCGCCACCATAGCCCGTGGGCATCGACGAACTGATGCACACAGGGTCTGATCCGATTCGTACCAATATGGACCCAATATATGCGCGAGTTCCTGCTCTCCTCCATCGCGGACGGTATCTCTTACGTTGAGCCGCGCATCCTCTTCTGGTTCAAGTAGGCACTCTCATACGTTATTCGAACGAAGTTCACCTCACGCAGCCCGCAGGTACATGGTGGGCGAAGACGGTAAAGAGAACGTCCCTCACCGCGTCTGGCTCGAGATCTACGAGCGCGTCCTGAACGAAGTCAAGGACGAGTTGAAGAAGCAACACCGCGAAGACGAGTTCGTTGGATCCAAGGTATTTGTCCTGTGGTTCAACCTGTACACAACTCGGTTCTCATGCCCTACATGTCTTCTAGATCATCTACTCGACGCTGCGCCATGTCACCTGTGAAGAGCTCGAGTGGTACCTCGAGGACTGCCTCACGCTTAAGCAGGAGTTCCCCCACCTCGTCGCTGGCTTTGACCTTGTCGGACACGAGGACTCGCTCAAGCCACTTATCTACTACGCCGAGCCGCTCCTTCAGTTTGTTGAGCGGCAGAAGGAGGTCGGGGTGCACATCCCATTCATGTTCCATGCGGGCGAGACGATCACGGATGGGGGCCCGGCGGACATGAACCTGTACGACGCGATTCTCATGGGCACGAAGCGGATCGGGCATGGGTGGGCATCTTTCAGTTCGTTTGAATGCATGCCAGTAGCTGACCCTTTGCGCTTCAGATTCTCGATTGCGAAACACCCCCGGCTGATGGAGATATGCAGAGAAAATGACATCTGCATCGAAATATGCCCCATCTCGTAGGTCGTGCCGCTCACGATCACGGCACAGCACACTGATGGTCCGCCATTTACGCCAGGAACGAGGTTTTAGTACGTGCGCTCACTGCGATATGCATATAGGATGCGGCTAACTTGGGCCTATGGCAGCGTCTCACCGGGTCTATGCCGATGCATCCGCTTCCCGCAATTATGAACCACGGCGTGCACGTCGCCCTGTGCTCAGATGACCCCTCCGCGTTCGGCAACATGGGCCTCTCGTTCGACTTCTTCCAGGTTCGTCTCACAGGCTGCGCCTATGCCATCTGTGGGTGGCTGACTTGGGTTTTCGCCTGATAGGTCTTTGTCGCGAGCGAGGTGAACACGCTCGCGACGCTGCGCGAGTTCGTCTGGGATAGTATCAGGGTGCGTCCGCATGCGCGCAGCATCTCACGGACACGCAGGCATATACTGACCTGCTGGCTCTGTTTTACGACATAGTTCTCGAGCCTAGATGATGCGGAGAAGCAGCTAGCCTTCACTGCGGTCGAGCGCCGCTGGGCTGTGTTTGTCAAATACGTGCTTGACACGTACGGTGAGGGCTTCGGCGCGGCATCGCGGTAGTACCGCCGCTCACTGTATCACAACGGGACTTGCCCCATGAGTGTTGTACGTTCCGCTAGACGGTGTCCAAACCGTGGCCTTAACACCCGGTGAGTTCTTTGTGTCAATGACCTCGGGGCCTCACTAACCTTTTAGAACTTTCCTAGTCCAATCTGATGATACCTGCTTGACCGTAGCATGACGCTCAAGCTGGCATGTTCTCTAAATCACAATAAGAACGGCTTGCTGGGGCCGAGTCCCCGCCGGCACGTGGGTGTGTGTGCTCCAGCACGATAAACGCCTCTCACGCCATCGCACGATAGAAGCGCGCGCCTTCCTGATGATTGCGAGCATGACTCGTGCATCCAGCGATCATTCCTTATAACCCTCAGGTTGAGCACGCCGAGCGTGACAACCCTGCCAAGTCTGCAGCATGGATGAATACCTGCAGGCGCGCGAGCGCCTTATCGCCGACGACAGGTCTCGCCGCGTCGACGCTTTGGCACTCGCAAGCGCGACCGAGGAAGAGAAGAAGGTAGATGAGATCGTGCGCACGATTAGGACTGAGGAGAACGAGACGACCTGGGGCCCAGATGCTCCTGTAATCCCCGGCGCGATGCACGTCTTCCCTGGGATGGAGTTCCTCACAGGTATCTCCCGGTGCGGACCCGGTACAAGGTTGGCATGGGCTCACGCGCTATACAGCACGCGAGACAATCTTGAAGACCAAGCTCTTCCAGATCGTATCGAAGGTGTGTTATGTGCCCCCGTTTGCACCTGCTCTTACGAGTACATGGACGTGGTCAACTAGATGCCGAAGGGCGCGCTCCTGCATTCACACCTCGACGCGATGGTGAACGCGAGGGTGCTTCTCCGTATCGCGCTGAAGCACCCCGCCATACATGTCCGCACCAACACGAGGCTTACGGCAGACACCATCCGCACGGCACTGCCCGAATTCTGCCCTCTGCCTCAGGACGAGTGGACAGATTTGCAGAGCCTGACCGACGGCGCGTATGAGCCTGGGAAGTGGATCCCTCTGGCACGTGCAAGGGAGACGTTTGACCCGAGCCTTGGTGGACCGGACGGGTTCGACGGGTGGGTCGTGCGCGCCCTCACCATCAATCCCTCAGAGGCGTATGTTACACACAATACTACCGCGAAGGTCTGTCGACTCCCTTGGAGACGACGTCTGCACCAGGCTCACATCGCGACCGTAGATATGGGAGAAGTTCGGTTCGACATTCGCTGTCGCTCGTGTAAGTCGTGTGTAACGGACATGTTCAGTTTGCTGTGTGTGCTAATCGCACCGTCTTCAGGGCATCACTAGATTCATGCCGGCCTTCGCGGAGTACGTTCGCGAGTTCTTCTTGTCCTCCATTGAGGACGGGATATCATACATTGAGACGCGCGTTCCGTTCTGGTACAAGTCGGTCTCCAGTTCGCCCCTCCTACTCGTCGTTGAGCTAAACCGTTCACGCGCAGATACATGATCGGCGCTGATGGACAGGAGAACGTTCCGCACCGCGAGTGGCTCCTCGTCTATGACCACGTTCTCGATGAGGTGAAGCGCGAGCTCGCAGCACAGGACAGAAGCGATGAGTTTATTGGATCGAAGGTCTGCGAATCAACCTCATCGTCGAGCTTGTGCATACTGACAGGGTTCGCTGCAGATCATATACAGCGCGAACAAGAGAAACCTGGCTTGCGAAGATCTGGAGTGGTTCCTGGAAGACTGTATCGCGCTCAAGCAGGAGTTTCCTCATCTGATCTGCGGTTCGCCCCGAATCGCTCGGCGGTCCTGCGAGACGCGATGTTGACGTGCTGATGGTTCCGCTCGCATGCAGGGTTCGACCTCGTGGGACATGAAGATCCCCTGCCCCCGCTCATCAACTTCATAGTCCCGTTCCGACGCTTCGTGGCGCGGCAGAAGGAGCTCGAAATCGAGATCCCTCTCATCTTGCACGCGGGAGAGACATTGGGCGACGGGACCGCGGCAGATATGAACATCTACGATGCGATTCTCCTTGGCACAAAGCGCATCGGCCACGGGTACGCTCGTTCGCGGCTGCGGGGGCGTACGAATCTGACCGATGTCATAGCTTCTCCCTTGCGAAACACCCAAAGCTCATGGACATTTGCCGGGAGAGGGACATCGCCGTCGAGATGTGTCCAATCTCGTACGTCGTCTCTATATCCTTCCTAATGTCGGCGGTGGACTCAGATATCTCTACCATAGGAACGAAGTTCTGGTAAGCTTCGTCAAATATTGGCGTACCGGACGATGCAGACTGATGATACCTCGCTCTTCGCAGAGACTCACAGGGTCCATGCCCATACACCCGCTACCGATACTTCTGAATCACGGATTGCCTCTCACGTTGAACTCCGACGACCCCGCTGCGTTCGGGAATATGGGGCTGTCCTTCGACTTCTTCCAGGTCCTGATCGCGAGCGAGGTGTCCGGGCTGTTCACCGTCAAGGCGCTCGCGCGGGACAGCCTGAAGGTATGTGACGATGTGTCTTGTCTAACCTTGTTAAAACGATTCACCTCGCGGCGACTTAGTACGCCTGTCTGACACCTGAAGAGCACGCCCGAGCTGTCGCGCTCTTTGACCGACGATGGGCGAGATTTATCCGTTGCGTTCTGGACGATCTCGCGTAAAGCTCACGCATAGCCGCTATACGTCTACGAACTCGTGCAACAGTCTCCCCAGATATCAATGATCATGGTGAAGGTGTCGCAACCCGTACTGACAACCCGGGCCCTGATAATCCAACAGTCACCGACCGACGAGCTGCAGCTCAGAGTAAGTTGGTAGCCTGAGCCAGCACAGCTGAGTATCACACGTCCGCGGTGGTTGCTCTACAGACTTCGCGGCAAGTACATGATGTCCAATTGGGAGATACAGACTGTGTGGATACGGGCAGTGTGTTATACATCGTGATGCAATCCGTACCCTCACACGTCCAGCCTCACGAGGAAAATCTGCTTGCACGCCGGACAGCCCATGCCGGTCGCGATCTCTTCCACAATACAGCTGGAACAGGAACATACGATATAGTGAGCGTCTAGATGTTACTCTAGGATGCGACGACACACTCACTTGCGGCAGAAGATGTGACCACACACCGTAGCCACAGGCTCGTCGCATGGCTCGGAGAAGCAGGACCTGCAATGCCACCGTAGGGACACGGTCTTGTCTGCGATTGGCAATGAGATCGAGGGCTGAGAGTCACGAAGACTTCGCGCATACCGCTGGTGCCTGGCGCGGGGTGCGAAGACGCCATGCGTGGCTTCAAGTTGCTGGAGCCTATCCTGTAGAGCGGCGGCTGGTCGGCAGTGACTCTATTTGCAGTGGCGAGGCTGTAGTCGAATGCCGATGTCTCGTTGGCCGTCTCGGTAGGCAACTCGTAGGTCGTCTAAACATTTATACATTGACTGACTCGTTGCTGATAGTGCTCGCAGCGTACCTCAGCATTTGTCCCTGTTCGCGGATTCTCGCAACTCTGGTCGGTCGGCACCTCAATGACGGAAATCCGGGTGCCCGCATCGACATGTCTTTCGGTAGCGTGCTGTTGCTCATGTAAGAGACTGCGTGAAGTCCCATAGTTCTCCTTGGTGTATGTCAGGCCACGTCAGCTCTTTGCCGGGATATGAAGAACAAGACGAGGACAAACGAGGACAAGTGGTGTATTCCCACCGCGGATGATGACAGTGCCGGAATGGAAATCGCCGATGTCCTTCGAGGTGTTGGGGCGTTCGGGTGCCAGTGTGGCCTCACCGCCGGGTAAGGTGACGGGATTCGGTCGAGGCAACGAGGTACTCGGCTGAGTGCGAAACCTTGCGGCGGCGCAGATCGGATTCATCGGAAGGTGAGCCTTGTACAGCTTCTGTTTCTTGAATGCCTCGCCGCAGGCCACACAAGCGATCATGGGCTGCCACTCGTGCCCGGTCTCCTCGCCATGCGTGCGGCAACTCTTGCGCCCCGAAAAAGGCCGCTTGCACTGGTTGCATCTCTTCTCCATGATCCACAATAGCGTGTCACTGTGGCGCGACCACTCGGTATCTGTTCGGATAGACGAGGCTCGGATCGGATATGGAGAACGCAGAAGGGGTACTCAGGAGGGAAACGGTGCTGGAGGGACGGTGGGATGCCAGTACTGGTGGGCCAGAGCGCACTATTATAGCCCGGGAACTCGAGCTACCGCAGCACAGAAGAAGGGGTCAGGAGACCTCTCCCCTGCTAACGGAAATCAGTACATCCAGCGTCGGCCAATTCAAACACTAGCTTCGGTAGCGTTGCACTGCAGATTCGCACCACGCATGAACACAACGAACGGTAGGAGATGCTGATACGAATTTGATCGCTTAGCAGAGTTCTTCTCAGCTTCGAGTCCTGCGTGTGCGCCTCAAAGACTGATGAGCAGCAGTAGTCACGGAAGTTCGATTGCAGGGAGGACATAGTCAGGATGCGTGCGGTACACCGACGTCTAGCCTCAACAGGAACATCTTCTGACATACGGGACACGACCCATGAATCTGAAGTTCGCGCATAAAACAACTGCACCGACGACTGAGTCAGATGTCAGCGTTCGGTAGGGCGAGAACTCACTCATGGCAGAAGATATGCCCGCAAACCGTGGCGATGGGGTCGACACATAGGTCTTGCATGCATGACCGGCAGTGCCAGGACTGTGTTCGAGCCGGAGGCGGCTTCGAGGCTGCAGCCAATGTGTCACACATTGGCTCAAGATTACGATAATCGGGCGGGACTCACTCGTTGCCGCAGGGCGAGTTTGAGGCCGATGCAGCTTCTGCACAGGCGTGACGACCTGCGCGCGTTTACGAGTCGCCGGTGGCTGGACAGCTTCAGGGGGTTCGTCTTCAATATCCTACATGCAAAGTCCGTGAATAAGCCGTACAGGGTATGCGCTAGAGAACGTTACCTCGGCCGCTAACGCTGCGCTCTGCGAAGCGACGTACCGCCGCACGGCACTTGAAGGGCTGTCGCAAATATCCGTGGCCCCATCCTTGGGCGTTGTCGGCACCTCCAGCTCACGACCCGTGATGTGCAACACCGACGCGTTACCTGCGCGCTCGCTGGGCTCCTCGGCGATAGCGCCACCAAGCTCCTGCATGGCGCGCAGTACGCGCTCGGCCGCGCTTCCACCGAAGCGTTGCGAGATGAGGTCGAGCGCCGCTTTCGCTATGACTGACGACCGGTCCGCGTCGTCTGTGAAGCCGTCGTATTCGAGCGCGTCGAAGTGCGGTACTGGGACGCCTACGTTGCTGCGGTGATGCGTCAGCATAACAGCCTGAGGGGCATGGTTCGCGGCAGGCGAGGTGCGGTAGCTACCTGTGGACGTTATCCTCGGAAGCGGCAGTGGGTTCTAGGTCGACTGATGCCCATGGGGCCTGAGGCGCAAGTGAGAGCGGGCTGGACAGTATTTCGCCAGCTCGACTGCCCTCCTTGGGCCCTTCCGGAACCACAGAAGCCGCTGGATCTACCGTCAAGAGGGCCTTGCCGGCGCTGGAGACTGTAGTGGGCTATAACACAGTGTGTTAATGCCATAACCAGGATGCACAAAGCTATACACGAACCGTCCGGATGATGCTTCGAACGATATTGGCGCCTGTGACCGGGAATGGCTGGGTGGCGACCGTGCTGGAACTCGACGACGATGGTGCGTTGTCCTCTACAGCGCGAGGGGCCTGGGCATCACGCCGCATGAGCATTTGCGTGCATATGAGATCGCTTGCGCCTACACCGGTGGATGTCACCCTGTCGCCCCTGTCGTCGACACCGTTCCCGACCTCGAATACGCCTGGCATACATGTTTTGTAATGCTAGGAGACAGGCACTCACTGTGAGTTTTGTGTGTTAGTGGAAGAGTGACTGCGAGCGCACCGGAGCCAATTCATGGAAGCTGTCGAAGCAGAGATTGCACCAAGGACACGGCATCGGATGCTTCGTGGATACCCGATAGTGGTCTTGCAGGCTCATCATCCCATGCGGAATACATATCTTGCACGTCCTGCAGGCGCTGACCGAGGCCAAATGCTACCATAAGGCGTCAGCACAAAGAATGGGACAACATTCTGAGAGGAATCTGGCTGACCTGAGAGAGCGTCAGGTAACTCGTGAATTCAAGTTTGCAAGTCGTACATGCGAACTTGACGGGTGTCCCCTAATCCCGGGGATTCGCTCATGAGGTTGTCTGATCTACGGTGCATCCATGGGCGTGCACCGACCTGTGTCTTCGACAGGGAGTTACTGGACGTAGCTGTAGCATGGTCTTGGAGATGCTAGAAGTTCGTGAGATGTTAGCTGGTTCAACCGGATGATTATCATGGGGCATACGCTACGTACCTTCGATAGGGTCGCGACATCCCGAAAGTGTTCTCCACACGTTGGACAAGACACGATCTTGGATATCGACGTCTTCCGCTCATGGAGGGTTTGGGGCACGGCAGATGCTTGCTCGGATGGAGTGGCCCCTGCTGCATGGGGGACATGGGCGACCGCCGCGGCGCGGCACCCCTTCTGGTGGGCTTTGCACAGCTGATGAGAAGAGAACGTCGCCTCGCAGAGCGGACAGTAGTATCCCGGCTGCCAGACGTGCCCGGTGAGCTCTGCGTGTGCTCTGCCGGTACCCCAGCCTTGCACAGGAGTCTTGCACTGGAAGCACCGAGCCGGCATGACGTTAGGA
Source organism: Trametes sp. AH28-2 (assembly GCA_001304625.1). Taxonomy (NCBI): domain Eukaryota; kingdom Fungi; phylum Basidiomycota; class Agaricomycetes; order Polyporales; family Polyporaceae; genus Trametes; species Trametes sp. AH28-2. Next base: position 9,627 of record LJJJ01000240.1, read on the forward strand.
GTGTAGTGCGGTATGGCGCTGGTGAAGAGTTATAAGGCCTCATGAGCGTAAGGCATGCGGCCACCGCGTTTCTGGCGGGCGGGAGCTGCAGTCCAGGCGATGGCCGAACGAAGCCCTTACCGCAGCATCCTCCTCGAGAGCAGCCTGAGGACTTCTGCGTGAGAAGGCCGTCTCCGGAGCGGTGACTCCGAATGGTCCGCGGGTCAGGATACGGAACCACTCATCCGAGGTAGTATGGAGACCTTGGTGCCTGTACGCAACAAAGAATCGTGTATCTCGATGAGTAGAGTGAAGTAGGTGAGGAACACAACGCGAACCTGTTCGAAGATGGACGCGACAACCTGAGCGCTTGTGATGACGCTACGCGGCGGCATCGAACTTGTAGTTAACGTTACTAATAAGTACTATGAGCGGCTTCGCCTCGTCGTTGAGACGCGCCGCATATGCTCGTTGTGCGTACGCGACTTACCCCCTGGTAGCTACGTCGAGTCTGACGAGCTGGACTTGACCTAAAGGCATGCATTTCCCGTTTCGACAAGCTGTTCCATCGATCACTACTCCTACAAGAATACAATCGTACAAGCAAACACTCTCAGCCTCATGGTGGTGCTCCTGTGGCAGGTTCTACTCCGCCTACCAGCTCTCCGGGAATGACCCCTGCTTGGCGTTCCAACTCAGGTTGACCATGATAAGTCTGACCCAGTCGAGGACGGGCTGGCAGTAGTAGGGCCGACCAGATCCTGGAACGACGCCGATCTCCACTACGCGGTCGCGAAAGCCCAGATCTCTGAGCGCGCCGGCCAACATGAGGCCTATAACAGTCATTCATCAGCGGGCTCGAAGATGTTGTGACGTAGGACGACGTACCGTTGGAACAATTGCCCGGGCGGCAGACGACCTCCTTGCGGCTCGCCTGCCAGTAGCCGCATAGGAACTGCGGAGCATCTGCGGCTATGATCTTCAAATCGTCGTCATCATCGATGGACGCGACGATGTGCTGCGCCACCTCTGGCTTGAGCCCGCAGTTGTAGAGCTCTGCGGATATGCGAAGTACGTGTCGGTCAGTAGTGTGGGCTAAGACGCAGGGTACGTATACCTGTGCAGGCATTCTGGCGTTCCCCTTCCATTGTATCAATGTGCGATAGGTGCGTGTGAGGTTGAAAGAAGAGGAGAGTCGCTGTTGAGAGGGATAGAGGATAGAACAGAACGCGGCTGGTTCTATATGGCAGCGTCGCGTCGACGCCACGATGTATCGACGCCCGGATTCGCATCAAGTTCAACGCCACGCATGGTCCTGCACGACCTGTAAACCCCACGAGGCACCGGGCACGACTCCTGCTGACCTTCCCCGGAGTGGAAGCATGATCAGTGGGGTGCGTGCTTCATTGTGGCATGACTGACTGGGTCCCACGCCGACTAACGCGCCGTGACTATTCCCTAGCCGACAAAGTTAGGTAACCGGCGCAGGACAACAACTCCGCTAGACCGAACGGCAGAAGATGAGGAACGAGTGACGGTCAAACCTGCCTCAGTCGAGCGCAAGAACCCAACGACTGCTACGATGTGGTTCCGGCAGTTCTATTACGTCCGCAAAGACCGAGAACACCCATTAGCCCTATCATACCAGTATATCCGCAACTTCGCCTCAATTGTCTTCAGCCCGCGAACGGACATGCCTGCCTCCTGCAGTGTGCTGTTCAGTGGGCCGCCGCGCCCTCTGCGAGCGCAGCAGTGGTGTCAACGCCCGTGCTGGCTGCAGCAGCGGTGAGGGGCTTCGCCTCGTCGTCGAAGCGCTTGCGGATCGCGAAGATCATCTTGTAGAACCTACACGCACAGGCCGGTCGTCAGAAACCCCCACCGACCCGCCTGACCTGCAGAGAGACTCACCATGTGGCGTTGAGCGCGTTCAGGGTTAGGTTGCCAAGCGCAAATGCGACGAGGTAGAACGTCGGGAGCGAGCCGCGCGCGGCGTAGAGCGAGTGCATGAAGTCGAACGTGAGATACCAGCCGTACACAATCCGCACGGAGAAGAACGTGGAGAGCAGGATCACGCCGTTCACCCACTGCGCGGACGAGCCGGTATAGCCGGTCTTATCGAGGAACCTGCAGAACACGGGCACGGGCCTGAGTCAGAACGCAGGCGGTGCATGGGCGGGGGCGGAGATGCGCGCTGACCGGTGGATGTTGAGGAAGATGGTGCTCCTATATACGTCCGTGTGAATAATGGGGAGATGGAAGGCTAATGAGGGAACGCACAGTTCCCAGGTGAGGAAACGCGGGGCGTAGTAGCCCAGGAAGGGTCGCTGTAGGGCTGCATTAACGTTGTCATTCTGCCCTTTATCTGTAAGCACACTTACGAAGGCCATCATGTACAACGTTAGGCATGACACGCCTGTGAAGAAGACATGAACGGACGTCACTTGTCAAAATCGAAGGAAAGATTTACCATGGATGAGGAAGCCTATATCATCGAAGTTTATCATGGCATCGAGCGCATCCCACAGGAAGTAGCTGGGCAGTGTGGTGCATGAGCAAGCGCTTCCCAGGCATATGGCAACACAGTGGGCGCAGGTGCAAGCGAATCCTTGAAGGATGAACGGAGGAGGCTAGTCTCGTACCCAGACGTCAGAAGGGGACCTTCCGAAGCAGTAGGGGTAGGAGGCGATTCCCCTATAACGTCAGGTAAACTCCATACAGAGGGGTGAGGGATTGTTACGCCCCCGCGACATTGGATCCTACAAACACGCCAAAATGTCTCGCGAACGTGACAGGTCTTGGCTGTGGCACTCCTCACTCGCGGCGTAGTGCGGCGACCCAGGTAGCACTGCGCTCGACCAAGGTATGCGTCGCGCCATCGGCGACAAATCTATAGTCACCGAACGTTGAACGTTTCCACGCGTGCAGTCCATGCGCGATGGCGTGCCAGTGGAGCCTTATGAGACACCAAGGACGCGCTTCGTACACGTTGGGTGGTACCTGTGCTCGACATGTTGAAGACTCACCCGCATGCTACTGCCACCGTCCGACCCACTCTGTCGTCCCAGCCAAAGAGTTTATCTGCCTTGAGGGTCTCCGAGCCAAAGCAGGCGAACGAGAGGGGCAGCACGATGAAGACGTGGAAGAGAGAGACAACCTGGATATTCCTGGGCAATATCGCGCAGCTCAGCCAACAGATAGACAAGCCTGGGGCATGAGGGCACACCATTGGTTGATCGCACGGCGCGAGCGCAGCTTCCCATAGCTCGCAGGGGCGATGCGCGCGCTGACGATAGGGGAGATCACCAGGTGGACCGCAGTGAAGAGGCAGAAGGAGTAGACGAGCAGTGGGAAGTGGTCGACGAGATGAGGGAGGCTGAGGAGGCGTGCGATGGGCTGTGCGATCGCCCGGAGGGGCTCATCCGTAGGCAGGGAGATCATGGAGAGGGAGAAGGAGCCCTGGAAGCCGTCGGGGATGTACATCCTGCTATATTTTGGGGGGAGCTGGCGTCTGTACAAGGTGGCCTGAGAAGGTCGAAAAGCGTAAGCATATCTCTGCGACGCATGCTGTCAATAGGCCCCGAGCGGGGAGCACGACGCGACACGAACGTGTCTCGCCGTGCAGAGCGACTACCACCGGCATTACAAGGACTGACGCATGCCACGCAAGTAGTCAACCAGATCTGGCGGCCGAGGCCGAGGAAAGGACTCACCCGGCTGCTCCTGGATGTACAAGGTGGCCGCTGCGTATGGTGAGAAGCAAGGGGCTCGAACTCAGAGTCGGAGGGCGCCGGCAGATGGTGCACCGCGGCGACACACGAAAGTTTCGGTTGCCGTGTTGCCGCGCAACGCGCCTGCGGTCCCAGGAGGCCTGATCGCAGACGCGGTCACGTGCATCAAGCCCTCCAGCTCTCTTCAACGCCCGAGCTTCTCGAGATCTATTCATTTTCTCTGCAAGAGCTCACCGATACAGCTGTTTGAGAATCCATCAATAAAGCCGCTGCGAAAAGGAGCGATGTCGCGGAAGTCAGTAGCTATACGGGGACGCGGTGAGGGACCCCAGGGACTGTTGAGAGAGCGGGCCGGATCCGGGGACGCGTTTGACGTCGGCGGGAGGGCGAATGACGCCGCCTCGAGTGCGGCATAAACGCGTCCCCTAACCCACGCTCTGCCCTCATCCTACCCTCTCCTCCTCCTGGCATCTGCTTCGCCGCAATCAGCATGCCGCTCGCTCTCCCAACCCTCGACCAGATCGAGGACTACCTCCAGCAAGTCGAGGACGTCGTCGTCTCCTCCCTCTCCTCCGCATCGCCAGATCTCTCCAGGGTCAGCGAGGCCGTACACAGACTCTGGCAGGATGTCTTGCGGCACAGTCCTCAGTCCATACCCACCCTGAAGGGTCTCGGAGCCTTCGAAGTACCTCCGCCGCCTCCGCCACCACCACCCCCGAAGTCCTTCTGGGAGAACACCGCTGATTGGGTCGCCGATCATCCATGGCAGACTGCAGGTCTCGGCGTAGGCCTCATTGGTACGGGCTTGCTTGTAGGCTACGCCTCGCCTCATATCCGCCGTCATGCAAGAGCTGTGCGGCACAAGAAGCATCAGCCCACTGCTAACGGCGAGCGCAGACAAGTAGTTGGTATGTGTACTTCGTTGGGCTATTCGTTGTTTCCGGATGCTGATTGGTGATCCTCTGCAGTCGTCCTCGGTGGTGACTCTCCACTCGGGCTTCCCCTCATCCAAGACCTCGAGAAGAAGGGGTACATTGTCATTGCCAGCGTCTCAGCTCCCGAAGCCGTGGAGGAGATTGAGAGCAAATGTCACGGGTACGTCCGTGCTCTCGTTCTGGACCCGACCGAGGTAGGTCTACTCATCCTAGTGCTTGCGTATACCCACTAAGATGATCTGGTACAGCCCGAGATGATCCCATACTTCCTACGCTCTCTGGCCTCGACCATGTCACGCCGCTTCCCTATCACAGCGGCCGGTGATCCGCATGCCTTGCCCACGACGCATCTCTACCTACATTCCGTAGTATCTCTCCTCTCCTTACCTTCACACAATATCACCCCTCCACCTGCTCCGCTCGAGCACCTCAACCTCCACGGAGACTACCTGCCGTACCTTCAAGCCACTCACATCGTCCCGCTGCAGGTTCTGCAGTCCCTCCTCCCACTCTTGCGCGCATCCCCTGCCCGCGCCAAGGACGCCCGCGCGAACGGCCTGGGCAGGCAGAGCATCGTCGTCTGTCTCCCCGCGACGGACGCCCGCGTCGGCCTGCCGTTCGCGAGCGCGCAGGCGATGAGTGCCGCAGCAACCCTCCGCGCGGTAGACGTCCTCAGGCGCGAAATCCGCGCCGCAGGGCTTTCGGGCCTCGGCTCGGATGCGGCGGAGTCGATGCGCAACATCAAGGTCACCGTGGTGGACGTCGGCGTCGTCGGCCCCGTCGCGGCAGATGAGTCCGCGGACGACCTCAAGTCCGTAGTGGACGAGTGGACGCCCTCCGAACGAACGGCGTATGGGGCGGCGTTCGGTTCAATGCTGGAGCATAGCAGCCACACGGCCATCCGTCGGAAGCCCAGCCACGTCGGCGACTTTGTGGAGACGATCGTGGACGTGGTGAGCAGCGGGCGGAAAAGCCGACACGGGCTCTCGCCGCATATGTTGCGCCGCGGGCTCGGCATTCTGCACGAACTCGTGCGCGGCGACCGCGTCGTGGTCGGTGCTGGTGGTACGTATCGTCTCAGGTCCCTCCCCGGCTTTGAGCGCTGTAATGCTGACTATATGCGCACAGCCGGGACGTATGCGCTCGCGTCGTACCTGCCCGCTTTCCTCCTCGACGCGCTCCTCAACGTGCCGTACATCATCGTCTCCATCCGGAACGCCCTCCTCCCCCTCCCTCCGCGCGTCATCGGGCCGCTGCCCCCCGTCACCACCGCCGCGGCGCCTGCGCCCCCGCCTGCCCAGCAGCAGCAGCAGCAGCAGCCGATCGTGCAGCAGACAATTGTTGAGAAGCCCGAGGGCCCAGGCACGGACAGCGAGCCGGAGCACGACGCGTCGGAGGCGGGGAGCGAGGCGGACGTGGAGAGCAACGAGGGGTACGGGTCGGGCGTGGGCGAGTCGTGGGTCAGTCTGAAGAGCAAGTCTTCGCAGGCCGCCTCGTCTCAGGCCTGAGAGACGCCTCGGGCGTTGCGTTGGACGAATATGCGTGCACAGGGACCAACCAGATAAGTTATGTGTGCTCCGGATCTGTGTATCATCATAATGCTTGTGTACAACACTGCTGATGTATAGCTACCCGCCAATCCCATCTCTTGTTTCGCCGCTCACGGCTCAAGGTTGTGGCCTCATTGACCGCTAATGCACCCGAGATAAGAAGCTGCCCGCCATGCGCTGATAGCGACAGTATGCGGTGCGTCCCGCAGGCCCTCGAGCCTTCAGCGTGTGGCATGGCAGATAGTGCATCGGATGATTTTCGCGGTCAGTCGCATGCGAAGTCGCTCACCGTTGCTGTAGACGACAGGCTACTGATCCATGTGCTTGAAGAACAACAGAACACGGCCAGTCAAGATCACACCATCACTTATAAGTTATCGTCTGTGGGAAGCCCAGGTCGCGACGTTCATTTCGGGGATGCAAAGTTGGACCTACGCTACGAGGGCCGCCTCCGCCGTTGGTCTCCGCTCGCCGGGTCGGCGTAGTGGTTCTCCACGGGCTGTCTCCTTCCCTGCTCTCGGAGCACCCACCCACGCCCTCGTCGTCTACGATGTCGGCGGCGTCTACCACAGCTCGCGAGGATGCTCTCAAAGGTATAGCCACACCCCATGTCCATGCCAGTGTTCACGATTTCTTACGGGGACATTGTCTGTCTGGCATCCCACAGCCCTCTGCGAATGCGGTCTGAAGGCTGAAGCAGCGGAAGCGATCGTCGACTCCACGCAGGACGAGGACGTCCTGGCCGAGATGACCGCGGACGGCGCGCGGTTTCTGCACGACTACTGGGTCAAGAACCGGTGGGAAACTGTCCGCTACGGCTGCCCCAACGGTGCGCTTCATTGGCATGCACGCTTCCCGGACAACGTTAACGCAGCGCTGACGGGCGGGCGTGCGCACTCGCAGCGCACGTCCTGGTCAAGGCCCTCCGGGAGCTGGGGTTCCGCGACAGCATCGTGGACAACGTCCCCATGTTCCCCGGCCTGCCCTGGTTCGGGGACTCGCTGTTGGGCTAGGTCGACACGTTTTTGCGCAGTACGAGATCTTACGCCCGCGTGACCAAAGAGAATGGCACGGGGGGTGATGCCTCTAATGCGAACTCGAGCTCGGAGGGAGTCGGCTCTAGTGCCCATGTATCAACCGGAGGTCGCGGTGAGCACGGCTCGTAGGAGTAGGGGCCTTTGGATGGCCAACGTCCAAATGTCAAACTTCTGTATCGGGTGGCACGGTTTGAACATCAGGGTATAGTACACATCGGGTCCGAGGGTTTCCGTGCAGCAAGACGACGAGCTCATACAAACAAACGTACAACATCCTCCACGTCTAGATGTCCGCCAAATCCCTCACTACTCCGCCGGCTCTTGTGTCGACCCTTCAACACCACCATCCTTGCGCACGAGCCCCTTCTTCCACGCACAGACCGCGCGCCACTTCATCTGCACCCGCCGCCAACGCACGCGCGCAAAGTACCCCCGCTCGCTCCCGCCCTTCGCCTGCGCGCGCAGAAACCGCGCGCGGCTCCTCCACGCCCGCACGGCCCGCCGCCACTCCCCATACGCGCTCACACACAGCTTCAGGCGCGCCTCCCCGGCGAGGTCCAGCTCGTGCACGCGTCCGCCCACCTCGAGCCTGTACGGCGGCGGCGTCTCGGGCCCGAGGAAGCGGACCGCGTCGAAGAACGCCCACCAGAGGCGGTGCATGCGCGCGAGCTGCGCCGCGGGGAGCTCGAGCCCGGTCTTGGCCCGGAGCGCGGCGCGCAGCTCGAGGTAGCGTGCGCGGAGCGGGGGGACGGTGGCGCGGCGGGCGGCGAGCTCGGCGAGGTTCTCTTCGCGCGTGCAGGCGAGCTCGTATGCGCGCGAGAGCGAGACGGCGTCGTGCGCACGGGCGTAGTGGTCGAGCCGGTGGCGGGTCTTCCTGAAATGTGGCGTCAGATGTATGTCATGGCGGCGGAGGCTTGCGCGGCTGGGAGGAGAGGGGGCGTACCGTAGACGAGCCAAGAACGGATTCTCTTCCGCGAAATCCACCATGTTGAGTGTGCGGGGGTATGTTTCGATCTGGCTTGTCGCAAGGTTGGATACGGAAAACATATGCGGACGCTGCAGTCGGCTTTTATTGAGCCCTCCGTCGAGGCGATGCATCTGGGATGCCTTGAGGTCGCCACCGTGGGGGAAGCCGCGTTGTCCTGCTAAAACAAGAGGATACAGCGCCCGGGACGGTGCGCCCACAGACTTTCATTCTCCGCACCTGCGCTGCCTCGCGACCGCATACGGCGTGACCAGCAAGACGACCCAAATGAGAACTGTTCTAAAGGTCGAAGTGCATCATGAGCGGGCGCTGGTCCGACTGCCTTCACGGGCGAGGCGGTGGACCGGATAGATTCTCAATTCTCACGAACCCGACAGGCTGTGGCGAAATTGGGATGTGGCGAGACGATATATACATACACAAGGAGGCCTCATCGTAACCAGGATGATATACGCGTTCGCACCTCCTGGGGTAGCAGGCGTCAACGATTGAAGGGAAGGAGACAAACTGTAAAACGCACTAAAAACTCGAGTTGACGATAGTCTGGCCGCATCGCTGCCTCAAGGCGAATGCTCCCCGGACTGGGTGTCCTCGTTGTGCTCTGTGGCGCTGCAATATTCTTCGGCATCGTGATATTCCGAGTTCGTCGCGTCCTCGCTGTATTCGGGGGATCCGGCTTCATGGCCATCCTGCTCGTCGCTGCGCTCATACTTTGCGAGGCGTACTTCATTGGAGTCATTCAAGTCGCTCGAGCGGGAATTGCTTTCGTCGTCCATGTCATCGTCCTCGGAAGCCCCGCGCATCACAAAGACGTTTGAGTACGATTCCGAGTCCGAGGGGTAATAACCGTCGTCCCAGACGCTCACATGGGAGCTGGAGCGCGCTTCCTGAAGTTCCCCGAGCGCGAGAACCTCGTCTTCATCGAGCTCTGGAGTCCTGATCTCCATCCTGCCGTATGCGATATGAGTATAACATCTATGGAGTCGGCCCTGAAGGATGATTCGTACGTTCGCTGGATAATAATCCTGAGGTCTCCGAGTACTTGTGACCAAGTTGACGGGTGAGCGCGGCGGTCGCCTTCAACCGAGTTGCTCTCCAAAGTTCGGCTGGAGGCGGAGATGTCACCCGTAGGAACAGACACAGGAGTCTCCTGCAATGACCAGAAGCCGGGTTGTGAAGGATGTGCGTATCGATAATCGTCGCGGTCGCAGTTCGGGAGGAAGAACCATAAAGGCGGCGGAATTTGGTCTGCGGCATCCGGAGCCAACGTCACCGTAGTCTCCGTGTAGTAAACATAGTCCTTGACTGTAAGCACGACGCTATGATCAACGACGGGGATACGTATCAGCCGAGTTTCGGACGCACCACAACCGCGTTTGTCGTATGTTTGTGCTGATTCGCTGGATGCCGGATGAGTCGCATCTAAAGGAACATTGGGGTAGTCTGCCGTGCGCACTTGCTGCAGGAAAAGAAGGGTGGTGTCCAATGGAACACGCGAGAACTTATATCTGAAGGAGTAATTTCAGATCATTGCAACACGCGTAGCTCCTGCAATCGGTCTTACCTGACCCAGCCTGGCTTGTTAGCGCCGAGCCTGTCTGCGAGCGGCTTCGCGAACTTGAAGTGCACGCAGATCTCGTCCCGGTCCGACTCGGGGACGTCTAGCCACCTGCTCATCTTCAGCCACCGGTTGAAATAGTCCCTGTCTCCATATACGGAACCCTGCCAGGGCGTTCCTCGTACCATTGCTGGTGCGGAGATGCAGCTCGAAAGTAAGTACGAGATATCGTGCTCCGAGGGCGGGGGATATAGAGGCCACTCGGAGGAGAGGTGGTTGCATCCGAGCCACGCCCCGAGGGGATATTCGGGGTCGTCCCGGACTCGTTGCCAGTCGCCCCACCACATACGGCCTGGGATATCGACGCCCACCGCCGCAGTGTTCGAGAAGAGGGCAAACCATCGGCGTGCCACGATTTCTGGGCTTTCGCGCGCGACTGAGCGGAGATCTGCAAGACGTCGTTAGTGATAACGCTTCACACAGTCCCTAGGGGCTTGACCTTCCACGAGCCGCGTCCTCTCTTTCTCGGCGACAGGAATGGTCGTTTTCTACGAGAGTGTGAACGTTGGAGTAGGAGTTTTTCGAGTGGAAGCAATACTCACGTCGTGGTCGTCCGTCTGCCCGAGCGCAAGCGGGTCCCGAGCCCATTTGAACCGGCCTCCATGGCGGCGATCAAACACGAGCTCACTCCATCCAAGAGAATATCGAGCACCGGAATTCTAAGAATCACATGAACATCGGCAAGGCATAACCTAAGCGGTTCAAACCAACGTACCCGATACTGACTTGGAGACAGCAGCCGATGTGTCCCCAATTGTTCTAGGTGGTCGACAGCCATCTACGCTTGCGATATCATCATGTCGATTCCAGCTGTTATGGCAAGTTGAGGCGTACGCACACATATCTCCGTCATCTGGGCTCGGGATTCAGCTACACCCGTCTGGAAGGGGTCCCTGGGTGAGCACGTACCATCTGCATGAGTATCCGTAGTTTGCTGATGCCGCGGAACGCGTTGAGGTATTCCGCGAGAGGACAGTAGTCTGAGGAAGGGAGATCATTGGTCGCTGATACAAACGACATGACGTCTGACCTGGGGACATACCTTCCGTCACGATGTAACACGCCTCGCCTGGATCGCTCGGACGAGAGTATCCGAGAACGGCTAGGATGTATGGATGACTGCACCGAGCATATAGTTAGAAACCCGCAGCGCCACATGTCGCGTCCGCTATTCTCAACCTACCATGCTTGCTTGGCGAATTTCACGGCCTCCACGAAGCGCAGATCGTTGCGATCAGGATACATACATACCACTACCTGTGACCCAAAGAGTTCCCCGGCTGCTTTCACGACGGCGCGGTAGCGGAAAACACGTCCGATCCGTTGCGAAGCAAATGACCGTACGAGGACACGCCCATCGCCCTGCCTGGGTACCACGTCGGCGATGGGTTCCAAGAAGTCGAGATGTTCGCGAGCGAAGAGTCGGAACTGTTGCTCGAACAGTTAACATGATACGTAAGCGACACGAAAGGTGTACTCGTACATTGCCATCGAAGGTCGTGCTGTGTCCGACACGTTGCTCCAAGTTCGTGAGGCCATTGCGGATAATATCTCCGACGTGCGCCGAGTCGTCGATGTGTTGCATGATGCGGATGTTCCCCCTGGTCAGGACATTCATGTTCTGATCGTTATCAAGTGCAGCTTGCACCTAACCATTTCCACGATGTCAACACACCTGGAGAGCGTGAATTAAAGCCGCGCAGCTGAAAACATACCATGAAGGTGCGGAAGGAATCCTCGAGCTTCGTGGTCAGATCCTTGACCTCCTTCGCGATCTTGCCATGCTTCAGTGCGAATAGGATGCGCTCCCGTTTCCCAGCTCGCAGGCGGCGGTCCATGAGGCTCTCAACATCTTGTAGGTCGCTTGTGTTCGGAATCTCAGATATATCCCAAGTTTTGATCGCAATTTGACTTACTGCAGCAACAGCGCCACGTGCTCCTTCATTCCCGCATCGTCACTGCTGCCTTTCATCTGTTGGTAGACCGCCAGGGCAAGTCCTGCGGCACGCTCTGCAAGAGCTCGGCAGTCGTCCCGAGTGTCCTTAATCTCCTAATAAACTGCGAATCGGTTCAAGGAAATGGTGAGAGTGTGGACCGGGCGGGCTTACCTGGGCCTTTCTCGCCTTGCTCAGTGCGCTCTCGAGGACAATTCCAAGTCCCGGCACGGGAGTGTCGCTCATCGCGATCTGCGCTATCTGTAGGGCCTTGATTGTTATTGGAAGGATTTGCATGTCGGCCGACTCGGAACACGAGGAGAATACTGGGGGCGGAGTCCAGGGGAGGAGACCCTGAAGGTTACGGTAGTGCGAGAGACCACTATGGGCTGCGCGCGAGCGTATGTATATGAAGCACACTCCAGAGAAGGGCTAGTCTTGTGAGCTGTACAAAGTCATGGAATCAGGCCTCAAGCGTCTGACGTTGTCAGAGACATGTCACCGATATAGACGTCCACAGTTCTTGCCATCCGGCGATAGAGCTCCCGCCCGGAAATTCAGCGCCTAGCCAGAGCAACCATTGACAGGCACGTCGGCCCAACGATCCGTCCAGAGAGCGTCCGAGTTTATATCGTTGAAGCAGAAGCTAATAAGTTGGCTGCTCATACAAGCATGAGATTGCATGGTGGGACCATCGAGTCCGACTAGGGTTTTCTGTCCCGTAATCTCTTTCATACCACATTGGCAGGTAGGCGATATACGCCAGGAATATCTGAGTAGTGAGTGGGTGAGGAGAAAACATCGCGGTTCGCGGACAAGCTCAACGACGCAAAGGTCCAGGACGTCAGCATGTTTAGGCGCTCGTTGCATGCGTCAGCCAATCGTAAGCGCGGATGGGCACTGCCCTCAGGGCCCATTTCCCGGATGGGCTGCTGTATGTTTCTTTTTGAACTCGGACATGTTCCTGCCACAGCCTGAGGCCTCAGGCCTCCATGGCCGACACTGCCCAACACCGGAACCCTAGTACGCCTGTCTAGTACACAGGCATCTCACATATCACTAGCAGTCGCTTCCCGCGTTCTTCGGTCTTCCTATCCTCCGAGTCGGCGGGCTATCCACAGCCTCTTCTCCAACCCGGTCTCTCGTCCGGGCCATACTGGCCTTCCAAATCTGTGCTGCAGGGCCTGCTCGCAGTACTATTCCACATACTAGTGAGTTAACTTTGCCGGAATGCGCTGTTACGTACTAACATATACGACAGATGAGACGAGAACGTCCATGAGGCATGGCCTCCCAAGGAATGTCCCTCAGCAGGGAGCTACTGAAGCCTGGCTCGAGCGGGTACCTTCGGAGAAGTCTGGTAACACAAGATCATAGCTTGGCTGGGCCTTGGAGTGCGAAAATCCGACGACAGGAGTAGCTGGAATGGAGGTACTAGACCACATCGTTGATCTCACGACGCAGTGAGGCCTGCTGATCGCGTGCAAGAGGCACACAATCATAGCTATATCCCCTTGATCTTTGCGCTGCGTCCAACCTTCTTCCACGCTCCTACCGCGCCCCATTTCGTCCTCAGCCGCTTCCACCGGAGCTTCGCAAAGCGCCCTCGCTCGATGTTCCCTTTTGCCAAGGCGCGATAACACCCCGACCACCGCCGGCAGTCCACCTCGCGCTCTTTCCAGACCTCGTACGCCCATACGCACGCCTTCAAGAGGCCCTCTCCCGCGCGACCCAGTTTGTGTTCGTGCCCCTTCGCCTTCATGGTGAACACCTCCGCGGTGCGCACGATCGGCATCTGGCCCGGATCGTGAGAGTCGAAGAAGTAATCGCGAAGTTGCATGAGGAGCGTTGTGTTTAGCTCGAGGCCGTGCGCCTCGAGCATCTTGCGGCGGAGGGATAGGTACCGCGCGCGGGCACGTAGCCTGTACGTGCCCTCGATCGTGGCCTTGCAGAGGTTCTCCCTGCGCGCGGATGCCAGCGCACGGGCACGCTCGAGGGAGAGGCCGTCGCGCGTCTGGGTATAGTGGGCTATCCTGCGGGGAGTCTGTCTGTGCTGTGGATCAGCGACCGGAAGTTCTGAGCACGACGGTTCGCCGCTTACCGTAGACGGGCGAGATAGGGATTGATCTCTGCGAAGTTTGCCATGGTGGGGTTTGTCGCGGGTCTGGCGTGCTGCAGTCTGGTACAGGGCATCCATATGTCGCGGACGTCCTCCATATATCTGCTTCCCGATTCTCGGATATGTCTGACGCTCTTGTTGTCCTTCTGAGCGCGCCCGCATGCGTTGTCTTCGCGCGTCCTGCTTATCGACTTGAAGAACAACAAGAAGGACTTGAGAAGTTGGATGCCTAAACAATAAAACGACTTTTGCGAAAGCGGGGGTTACCTTGTAGGTCCCGGTTGGTCCCATCCTCGCCACGTGGATACCGGACGTCACTTCTCTATCCACCAGTGTATCTTTTGTGAGATCGGCCACCATCGACACCCTGAGCAACTGCCGAGTCGTAAGTCCCAGACTGAGAGATCCTCCCAACAACCTCGTATACTGTCCTCCTGAGTGTGCGCCACAGTGAGTGCCACAACAACAGCGCGGCATCCAAGTTTTCCTGTTGTTCAGCCATCTGGAAACCATGGGTGAGCATATCCACGTTGCGCTTGTCTTCCGCCGCGCATCTCACGACAACGCGCCGACAAGGCATCTCGCTCTGGCTCGTTCCGCGCGCGTCGCAAGCAGCTCAGATCGCGCTCACGATGCGCATCCAGCCCTCCGCGCCCCCGCGCTCGCCCTCCTCCTTCCCGCCCTTCCACCCGCACGTCACCCTCGCGTCCGGGCGCGACGCCGCGGCGCTCCGCGGCGCCATCCCGCAGGACCAGCGCGCGATCCCCGTGCGCTTCGCCTCGCTCGAGGTTGGGGAGAAGTACTTCATGTCCGTGTACGTCGCCGTGCAGAGCGCGCCGCTCGAGGGCCTGCGCGCGCATCTGGGGGCGAGGCTGGGCGAGGGGGCCGTCCCGCCCGTCGCGCATGGGTCGCTGTACTATATCGACGAGGCGGACGCGGAGGAGCGCGCGCGCACGGCGGAGACGCTCCGGAGCGAGCTGCGCGTGCTGGAGAGCGGGAGTGGGGAGGGGCGGAGCGTCAGGTTGGCGTGCGTGGACGACGCGGCGCTGGGCGAGCAGGAGCCGGAGATCCTGGAGGGGTTCGATGGGGAGGAGATCTGGGTGGTCAAGTGCGAGGGGCCTGTCCCCGAGTGGGAAGTCTTGGAGAAGATCACCCTCGCGCCGTAGTAGTTTTATCAGGCCAAGGCAAGCATCGGAATCGAAGGAACCGTATGATATATTGCGTTGTGGGACGTGGTCTATGGATCTCCGGGATACTGACATGAAGGCGTGTGGCTAACGATACAGAGCGAAGTGCACAACAGTCGAACAGAGGAAGGAAACGATGGATATGTATGAATACAGGGGGCGTGGATGGGTTGCGGGGCAATGAACGAACGTGAACGGTCATAGAAGCGGGGGAGAAGCTTGGGCGCGAAAGAGTGATACCCAGGTAGTGTGTGTCGATGCGGTATATGAGAGTGACCCAATAGAATGTATGCAGAGGAACCCTAGGGAAAGGAACGAAGTGTCGGGGGGGGGGGGGGCAGAGCATCGAGCTCATGCAGAGGAATCCAGTTCGGAAATGGTGGGAGCAGACGACATTGGTGGCTTCGAGGGGGACGTCTGCTTCAAATTGGGAAGGACGAAAGGCGGCGGAGGGTCTTCAGCATCCCTGGGATCGCGAGTATAGCGAGGTAGGGGTGTCGGGTCTTCTCGGAGAGAGCCGTTGGCGTAGAACAGCTGGCTGTATGCGGGCAGCGCTTGCGCGTAGGGCAAGCTGGCAGGCGGGAACGCCGCTTGGCGCATGTCTACCGGGCACGGCACTGCGGGAGGCGCGGCGCATATTGCCTCGCCACCCTGCGTAGAGAGGAAGTCGACGACAGGGGGAGTGGCGTTCCTGCGGGGTACGCGGACGAAGCTGAGCGGGAGGGTGAGGCGAAGCTCCTCTGTCGCGAGGTCCTCCGCGGCGTCGCCCTCCGACAAATCGTACGTGCACGTCAGCACGACGTCGAGCGTGTGCGAGACACTCAGGATTGGCCCGGCCTCCGTCGGGCGCAGTTTCGGGACGGGGAGCTGGTCGTACTCCTCGAGGTACTTCTCGTCGATGAACACGTCGCGGATGGGTACGTCGAGGCGCAACTGGACCCACGCGTTGGCGTCATCGAACGCGGGGTCGGCGAACCCCGCGCCCACAGCGTGTAGATCGAACTGCTTAGGGAACTCGCGGGGCAGGAGGGAGTGGGTCCGTTTGCAGGTCGTCCCCGTTGGTGTGTTGAGCAGGAGGCCGCACTCGTACTCCCGTGCATCGCGGCGGCGCGCTCGGAGAGGCTTCTTGGGGGGTTGCTCGGACGGCGGAGGGACGGGCCATTTAGCGGCGTATGCGGAGGACATTGTCGAACTGAGGATCCGATGAGTATGCATGCTAACAAGTCCAAGGTATCATTACTCACCGGACTACGTCGGTCTGAGTAGCAGTCAACGAGAATTTGGGGAGGCGTAGTCGTTTGCGCTGATCCGCGGTCAGCCCCTCCGGCCGTAGGCGTACATGGAGCGGGAAGCTATCACAGTCCGTCGGAATATGCTCCGGGAGGTAGGCGAGGACGCGGAGTTTCGAAAGCACATCAGCGGGGATCCGGGAAAGGGAGCCCTTCACGGAACCCGCGAACTCGGTGCTGTGGAACGGGAACTGTGGAAACTCGGAGGTCGACAAGGCATGCGAGGGAGGCGGGATGGTGTACCGGTTGATCTTCACCGTGGTTGCAGGCGAGGTTGACGTCTGCGTGCTGGGAACCTTTGAGTAGCCGTAGCACATCGAGCGAAGGGACTTCGAAGAGCCGGGCCTCATATCTCGGTATGTCGCCTTCGCGGAGAGGCGGTAGCTGACTTCGGGTTCCTCGCGCGCGCCGTTGCCATAGCTGGTGCAGCAGGATGGGGGCAGCCATCCCGGGACGGCGAGGTTGAAGGTGATGAGCCAGCGCTGGGGATCGCGCAGGTTCTCATCCCAGAAATGGCCGATCTCGACGGGTCCGGCCTGCAGGAGCTCCTGGGAGAACTCGACGAGGCGGCACGCGCCATATCCAGTCTCGGGTGCAAGCAATTCGCTCTGGCCCTCGAACGTGAGGACGAGAGACTCGAGGAGGAAGCGCTCTTCGGTCGCTGGGGGATCGTACAGAAGGCTGGTGGGCGGGGTAAGCTTGACCTCGACATGTCCAGATAATGAATACGCAGAGCTGCGTATGAGAAGTGAGCTTCATCTCATATAGACGGAACGCAGAATGAGTTACCTCTTGTCAGGCTCGCCGTACATGTCCACGCTATCGAGCGGCAGTACGTCAAGATCGAGTTTACATGGCGTCATAGCCAGGTCAGACACTGTCTGCTTGATAGACTGGTAGAATGAAGTCGAATGGAATGAGTCGTGCAGCATCGTGAACGACGGAAAGGAGGACGGAAGGGCGCTGTTAGCAGTCAGAGCCGCTCACGAAAGGCGGGGAGTCGGTCCGCCATAGCACCTACTCGGAGGACAATATATAGTGTGCATTAGCGGGCCTGGACGTACAAGCGCGGTGAAAGAGATGGACTCGATTGGCGTTCCTTTTGTTCAGGAGGCCTTTGTTGTCCGAATAGGTTGAAAGACAATCGCACTTGCATGCTGACTAAGCGCCGCTTAGCTCTGATGCATGCACGGTCCCTGCGCCTTACGTCTACCGTGTGGCATAGGGGCCCTGCGTGATTCGCTCGGACCCATGCTCGTGCTTGTTCGCCGCCTGCGAAGATGCTGGGATTTCACGAGCTGAGCGTCGGCTACGCGGGCGACGTCGACTCGAAGACTGGCAGAAGCACGCCGGGCGCCAAGTACAACAACAATGGCTATTGTGCGTAAGCGCGCAGAATCGGGCAGTGCATTTGTTCGGCCTTGTTGTACAAGCATGCTTGGAGGTGGCGAATAAACCTCGCGGAAGCTTTGGTGGCACATCTACATCAGAAGTAAGCCTGCGAGCAATGCCACATAAGTACTAACTACTCACCACGCTCGGAAGACGGCCGGCTGCCGGTCGTCGGTGAAGTCTAGCAGGCATTGACCTCATTATACTGGAGCACACTCCCCGGAAACGATCTCAAGTCTGGTTCTACGCGCTGAACCGCGTCGAGAGTAACTTTCTGCTTGATTCTCCGGTCGATGCGCCGTGCAGAAGCCGGCAGGGAACCAGTCAGAGTCGTTGTAGTAGCACCGAAGACCGCAGCAGCTGGGGATAGCTCAATATTGGATAGTACATGTTCATACTGTATAATGAGGGGGACAACATGCATCACGAACAGCATATAGGTGTGGTCGGCGGAGGACAGCGAAGAGGATGCGGGAGAGGGAAGAGGCGGTGCTAAGCGCCGGCGACGACGGGCGCTCTGGTGGTGGCGACGGCGCGGCTCTGCTGGGATGGAACGACGACCACGACTTTGCATCTTGACCGCGACGTCGTGACACTCGTCCTCCCCGTCGCCCTCATCGCCCTCATCGTTCTCAACAGCGTGCAGGTATGTACGATGCTCGGTTGCTCCGTGCCCTTCCCATCCTCCCCCTCCTCACCGTCCCCGCTGCGTTATCCCCAGAGCACATACCCATCATCCCGACCCCCTGTCCCAGGCATAGCTCTCCATCCCGTCCACTGTCTCACAAGCCCTGACGCCCCCTCCTTGCGATCCTAACTACACTGTTTCCCAAATCATGCCAGAAGCCGATACTCGCAAGCGCTCCCGCTCGCCCTCCGACAGCGACCAGCCGAAGCACAAGCGTGCTAACACTGGCGCTACGAATGACTCCCACCGCTCGACGCACTCCTCTGCCGTGGCCGGTGACGTGAAGATGGAACCTCGCGCGGACGACACCGCGGCGTCGACACCCGACGCGTCACACCGTTCGGACAAGGGACCGTCCGACACCAACGACCGTGCGTCGGGCGACGCTGGCTCGGAGACGCGGGGCGACGGTTCGGCGACCACCTCTGCCGCGCCCAGCACCTCAGGACAACCGACGCCGCCTGCGGCCAACATCCATATGCGGTGCCTGATCGTCACCCAGGACGCGTCCATCATCATTGGCAAGGCGGGTTCGCACGTCAATGAGATTCGGGAGAAGAGCGGCGCACGCGTCGTTGTTTCCGAGAGCATCCCAGGCAACCCGGAGCGTATTCTGAATGTTAGCGGCCCGCTGGACGCTGTATCGAAGGTACGTGTGCATATAGTCGGATTTCTCGTGATATTCGAGGTCATTGCGCGCATTACGAGGACATGTCCTGTGATGCGCGATTGCTTGCGCACAAGAGATCCGATTGTACTTCCTGTTCTGCGAAACCGGAGGGCTCACATTCCCGTTAGGCGTTCGGCCTAATCGTGCGGAGGATCAATGACGAGCCCTTCGACAAGCCCTCTGTCCCTGGGAGTCGAGCGGTCACTATCAAGTTCATGATCCCGAACTCGCGCATGGGCTCCGTCATTGGAAAGGGCGGAACCAAAATCAAGGAAATCCAGGAGGCTAGCGGTGCGAGATTGAATGCAAGCGAAACGATGCTCCCGGGCTCGACGGAGGTGCGCTTACCTACTTACTCGTCGAGGTGGTGGCTCACGCCTGTGCTCCATGATAGCGTCTCCTGAGCGTGTCCGGTGTCGCGGACGCGATTCACATCGCTACCTACTACATTGGCAACATTCTGATCGAGGCGAATGAGCGTATGCCGACCACGAACAACTCCTCGTACCGCCCGTCGAGCTACTCCTCTTCGTCTGCGCCACCTTCGGCTTCCTCGCGCGGTGGTCGGCCACCGTTTTCGGGTTCATCGTATGTTCCCGGATACGCTGCTCAGAATCCCTACGCTGCCGCCGCCCCCGCCCCTGGCCCTCCCTCCCAACTGCAGACGCAGCAGATCTATATTCCCAATGATCTTGTCGGCTGTATCATCGGGAAGGGAGGCGCGAAGATCAACGAGATTCGCCACATGAGCGCCAGTCAAATCAAGATCATGGAACCCGGGGCTGTCGGCGTGGGCATCACTGGCGCGCCCGCGCCTGCTGGCAGCGAGGGAGAGCGGTTAGTGGTCATCACCGGCCAGCCCGCCAATATTCAAATGGCCGTGCAGCTGCTGTACTCGGTGCGTCATGAGCAGATCAAAATCTGTCGAGCCATGTGTTGACGTAGTGCATGTTGTATAGCGTCTGGAGCAGGAAAAGCAAAAGCAGCTCCGCCAGCAGTCCTCCATATAAGCATATCCGGCTGGCGCGCTATGTACTCCTATCGTCATGCTCTCTGTTCGTCGTTCGCCCGTCTTCTTTCGGTTTCTTGAACGCGGCTGCTCCTTGGTCAACCCGTGGTTCCAAGGCGGCCTATTCCCCAACCCTCTCCTCACTCTCCTCTCCCCTCCCCTTTGGCTCCCCTTTTCGTCGTCTGTGTAGTATGCTCTCTGCTGCTATCCTATTTAATCCGATGCCCCCGCTGCCGCGTGCCGTATCGCTGCCTCATGCTCGTTCGTCCCTCTCCCCCTCATGCCTGCACCATCCCCAAGCGTTCCGTGAAGTCGCTTTCCAACCTCCTCTCTATCGTATCACCTGGTCGTGCTGGTTCTAGGGATTATGTGCTGCCGCCTTATTGGATGTCTAATTCACTATATGCATATTGTGATATGTTGATGTATGCACGTCAGGAACGGAGACAGCTCGACGGGTATGGGTGGGTACGATGTCTGTTCTCTTTCGTCCACGAACGTCCTTCCAACAATCACGGTAAGCTCTGTAGAAATTCTCGTATATCCACTCAGCTGACTATTTGACAGGTCGTATCCGAGCGCGTGTTGACCAAAGCCACCCAGCCAGAGCCCTCGTTGATGACCCGCCAATGCGTACACATCGATGCAGTCGGAACGACATCTGCGCTATACTTCTCAACTCGCCTGCAATTTGACTACGTGACATCCAGATAAACCGGGACGCTTGTGGAATGACCCGCATACGGAACGTGCTCAGCGACGCGCGCTATCGTAGCTTTGTGAGTGTTCAGTGTTTCATGCTCTAGCGCGAGCGCCGAATGCGCTTGCCGGACGCGCGGCGTCGGACGGTCGTCAGATGGTGAAGTCACTGAGGTTCTCCTCCCCGCGGACCATCGTCACGCCGAGGAGCTGCACGGAGCAGCGCGTATGCAACCTGCAGGAGTCGTGCTTCACCTTGCTACCAGGCGGACCGGTACGGTCCTCCAATATCAGCAACGACGCTCAAAACGTTGCCGAATTTCATCCGTGCCGGCCACGGCGCGCCAGGAGGAGAACAAGGTTCGATGCTCACATCTCAGCTGGAGCTCCCATGATGATGCTAACCGCCGTGCATATCTGTAGAGTCCTGAGTCCTCGGAGCAATGCTGCGTCCAGTGCGACCCAGGAACATATATGATCCGTGAGGTATGCGCAGTCGAAGTCTCATGCGCCTCGCTTCTCAACGGCCAAATATGCCCTACGATCCTTGGCAAGGAGGGCGAGAACGATGATCGTCACCAGACATTCATGATTTCATTTCACAGGCCCTCGTTTAACCGTCCCTGCAGCCGCAGCCGTGATGGTATGGCATTGGTCACTGCACGTGGCACTGGTCAACGATGGTTGCGGTCAAACGATATAGACCGGGTGCTCGCCAAATCTGCGTTGCGAGCTGGTCTTCCTTGTTGCTGCCAGCACGCCCACCGGTGTACGCCCTCGCGCTCCCTCCAACTGCCCGGCCCTAGGTCATGTTGCCTCGATATGTGGCCAAGATGCGGGAGCTGCCGCCGTGCCGCGAGCCCGTGCGCTATCTGCGCACAGTCCCAGCGCGAACTGCGGTGGTGTGCGCGTTCGCATTCACGGCGATACTGTTCGCGGCGCACCGCGTCTTGTGGGCGCGCAACACGACCCGTTTCCCCTTCATTGTGCAGGCGCCGCTTCCCGCGTTGCCTCCGCTCTACTCGCAATATCATAATGCTCTGCTCCAGCTGCCCCAGCATCATTGGGAGAACGAGCAGGCACGGCCAGATGAGAAGTTCTTCTTCGTCGCGGGGCACTCTCGTCGTATGTTACTCTTCCAGACGTTTCGAAACGCGTGACATTAAATTCTGCTACAGACGCAGGGTGGGGTAACGCTATGCAAGAGCTACTTTTTAATAGCTATCTAGCCTACAAAGCAGGAAGATCGTACGTGCCACCAGTGTCCTCCGCGTGACGCCGCTCACCGAAGCTTCTATAGGTTTGTGTTCGCGAACTACACTTGGAATGACGACGGCTCTCTGTACTCAGAATTCAACGGGACGAAGATTCCGTCTCAAATACCGTACTCAGCCATGATCAGAGGTCAGGACTCTCGCCATCAGGTTACAGCATACGATAGTTAACTCAAGGCACGCAGGGCCCATCGTCGGCGATCCTTTCCCTGTAGGAGCTCGTGCGCCCCCGGCTGTCAGCCGTGAATACTTCGAGAAAATGTGCCCGAGGAAGACGACCATCTCCCGCGAAGACGTCCAAGGCCATCTGTCCGAACCACTCAATGCTCAAGCAATCACGGATGCTTGGGTTACCAGCCTCGCAGGTATCGATGAGCCCTGCGTGCAGTCCGGAAGAGATTCCGGGCAACTGTACGACTTTCTGTGCGCCGTCTCTCCACGAACCATACAAATTGCGCATTCTAACGAGTCTCACCAGAGTGTTTGGAGATCGTGGGGCGATGTTGGATATCTGGGCCTCTCTGTCCCAATCCCCGATAATCACGCACTTCCGCTGGTCATCGCTGGTGGAGTTGGCGTTCGACACCAACCAGGAATACTTCACTTCGCCGTCGGTGTTTCAACCATACCTCTCCAACCGGCCATTCACAACCAACGCCGACCGCTACTCGATGATTCCCGGGCTGATGGTCATTCACGTGCGTCGCGGAGACTACGAACAGCACTGCAAGGGGCTCGCAGACTGGGGATCGACCTATCTCGCCATGAACTCCTTCCCGGAGCTGCCGGACAAGTTCTCCCCGCCCTCACATGGAGCAGGAGAAGAGGAGACGGCACGGGTGCGCGAGCTCGTTCGGCCCCACTGCTATCCCCATGTGCAGGAGATCGTCGAGAGGGTGCGGGACGTGCGCGCAAGCCCTGCCGCGAACGGTGTCAGAAAGCTGTACATCATGAGCAACGGCGATCCAGACTTCCTGCACGAACTCGCCTACGCTCTCTATCGTGATGCGCACTGGGATACGATCGCCACGAGCCGGGATATGCTGCTCAATGTGGAGCAGAGGTACGTCTCCGCCGCGGTCGATATGCTTGTCGGTCAACGCGCACAGGTGTTCATCGGCAACGGGGCAAGTCGATTTGTTGAATCGCGTCGTCTTGCGCTGATTGTGAGCTGCCTACCCTTCTAGTTCTCTACCATGACGTCGAATATCGTCACAATGCGTATGGCAAACCGCTTCCCTCCCGATACCATTCGGTTTTGGTAGTGGAGATTGACCAGGGCGTCGAACCCGTATGGTGGTTCTGATTATGTTATGTGAGTACGCCTCTACACCCTCGATGCTTCGCACGTCCGACCGACGCTGGCTGGGCAGTTACATTATTTGTAGGGCGAGCATCACCCAGTATCACATGGTAATGGTAACAGCAGTGAGTGCCGATACCTCCGGAGTACGGTTCGGATGTAGTGGTCAGGTACCGTGCACGCGCACCAGTGGCGTCGTCGACGCCATACAGTCTGGGCTAGGGAACTGCGGTGTGTCGACACAGCCGCTTGCTCGCGCATCCGCTCTTCCACCGTCCGGCAATGGGGTACGGGTCACCTTGCGTGCCCTCACGCACTTGGCATCGTGATAACAGTATGTAACGATCGGCGTATCCAAGGCTCGCCGATTCGAGTTCACAATCGCCGCAACGAGCAGGTGCAATGATGTTATTCATGATACTGGGACTTTGCTGAACTTCAATCAGCACAGGAAGCCGCAATGAATACGCCGATTGCCATTGAACGGTGTCGACATAGTTAGTGACAATGTCTAAAGCCCACTAGGCTCGCTTCAGGGGCACCCTTTTTCCACCTGCTCCACTTACATGGGGCCTAATATTCGGGTGCAACCAGCGCCGTTCAATTCAGGATCTTCCAACGACCAAGCTATTGACCGCTTATTATGGAAAGGACCTCTACAGGTAGGACAATGCGATCGCATTGTAGGCGATTTTGCCGCCCGCTTTGTTCCGTATAGGACTATTTAAATGCTCTGGTAAGTGCGTCGCGTCCCTCGAGTTTGTGTCCCATGTCTTCACCATCTCCCTCCCAGCTGCAGGTGGGCAGACGAGCGACCATGGCCGCTGCCCAAGGAGGTAAGTTGAACTTGCTTCTGTGGGCGTACCACTGGGGCTGCGCCTTGACGCGAACAATCTGTGCTACAGATACTCCTGTGGCCAAGTCTCCCGCGCCCCGCTACGCGGCCATCCGTGCCAAATACGGTATAGACGATTGCAAGATCATGGACTTCATCGGGTTCTCTGTCGTGGATCCGGCGCTCCAGCGCATTCGCCCTCACACCCGAGAGATCTGGGAGATGTTTGCAAAGCCGCTCCCCCTCCCAGCGGTTCCCGCGATGGACGCGTTGTTACAGGAAGGCTTTCCCAAGCTCATCAATCTGGAAATTTATGTGGACGGGACCCAAGATGAGCCTACTGAGGCGCAAGCGATCCCCACTTTCAAGTTCCCCGCCCCGAAGTTCCCTGCGTTGCGGGGCCTCGTCCTAGTAGGGGCAGCCTCTCACCTGACACCGCCCTTGGCCTCCCGTCTAACTCGCCTCGTCATGTGCAACGAACCCGGCCGCTCGAACCTGCTACCTCTCGCGCCGTTCCTCGACTGCCTACGCTGTCTGGACTGCCTTGACGAGCTCGGGGTATACAACTGTTTCGCCCCGGCGACGGCAGAAGATCCCGTCGGATACAAGCCCCACAAGGTACACCTGACTTCCATTGCTATCGAAGACTACCCGTACAACATTCGCCACATGATGTCGGTGCTCATCCCTGCATCCAACGCGTCTGTCTGCTTGAGGGCGAACCTCCGGGGCGCGTCCGCCGAGCAATGCCGCACCGTGTTCACGACCGTGCTTCCGCGAGAACGAGACTGTCTGCTTGTCCTCCGGAGAATCACAGACGTGGTCGTATACTGCGCATCGAATGCCTGCTACGTTGCCGCGAAAGAGGACCTAGGCGGTCTTGTGACTATCGAAGCTCTCACAGACGTCCCGGAGACTCCATCCGAGGACTACCGGTATGCAAGAGGCGCGCTCTTCGAAGCCATGGTCCGCACTGTCCACGACATATTTCCGGCTGCACCGATCGAGGCCCTCGAAGTAACCGGCGACATTGACGAAATATCCATCTCCACATGGATCGCCACCCTCAGCCGTTTCCCCAGGCTACGCCGACTGGAGGTGGATTTCTACGAGCGCCAGTCTCCGATGCCGGACGCGCTCCTCACAGCCCTCACGATGTCTGACTGGCAGCCAAAACGGTCACCGAGTCCGTTGTGCTGGCAGCTGGAAGAGCTGACGTTGTACGGCGATGCACCGGGGACGGAACTTGCGGAGGCGATTCAGCGGTGCCTCAAGTTGCGCAAGGAACGGGGCGGCTGCGTGGAACTACGCAAGCTCGAGGTCAGCCTCTACTGCCATGACACGGATATCGCGCCTGAAGAGGAACGGCGGTACAAGGAGTTGTTCCGGGGTCTGGGGGCGGAAAGAGCCATCGTGCACGTTTACGCGAAGCGGAGTACGCGGATAGAATTCCTCGCGATGGTTCCAAGTCCCTACGAGTGTTGCATACAGTGACGGTAGATTGACGGTATTTGGAACGACTAGTAGCACCGAGTTGTATGCAATATTGTACAACAGAGTGGGATCATACCGACGTCTCGTCCAAGGGTGTGCTCTCTGGTCGTAGAATTGTGAAACGCGGGACAACCTGTACCGAGGGATTACGGAACGCAAGTCGATGGTCATTCGTATTCGTGAACAAACATTAGAGATAAATACATTGATCCATACGACAGTGGGTCCTTCCAGAGGACGGCTACAGCTGGTGCGAACGATAGCGATTAGTAGTGTACAGTGCCTTCAATAAGCCGCCTGGTCCTTGTGAGTAGGATGGTATGTGAGATGCGCTCATAACACGCAGGGTATGCGGGAAGCGTCCGCCGTCTTCGCTCAGACAACCTCGAGTTCGTCGGAGCCTGTGCGCGAGTCACTGCGGCGCGGGGCGCCCTGGGCCGCCTGCTTGAGCTGCTTGAACTCGTTCTTCAATGCGTAGTACTGACACATAGTGTCAGTGTTCGGCTCGGTGTGCTCTTGTGATAGGAACATCAACGGTACATACCTTCTTCGTGGCCTTGGCCGCGCGCTCCCTCCAGTGTTGCATCTCCTGCTCCATCTCCTGGAGTTCATTCACTGCCTTCGCCGCGCGCACCCGTTGGCGAGTGGCGTCCTCTGTGGCCACGATGCACTGCTGGTATATTTGCTCGTAGCGTTCCTGCTGTTCCTCCGCGTGTTTCGCCGCGAGGACCTGCTCTTTTGCTGCGTGCCGCAGAGTGCGACGTTGCTCTTCGATGCGGACACGCGCCTTCGTCTCCGCGGCTCGGGCCTTCTGGACTTCCTCCTTCAAGCGCTCGACTTCCGTATGGTTGTCCTGCAGGACCTGCAGCATTGTTGTGAGTACTGGCGATGCCAGTGGCAAGCATGCGACGCGAGAACACATACCCGCTGTACCAGCGTGAGTTGGAACGCGATGTCGCGCAGGAGCTCCTATGACGCGTAGAGTATGGGTATATGGACAGGAATATAGCTGCGAAGCGCGTACCTCGTTGATGTGGGCCCGCTCGCGTGGCGTGACGGAGTTCACGAACGTATTGCAACTATGGCGAGGGTTGTGTTATGAGAATTCCAGGGAGAATTGTATGTATCTCTCACGCTAAAACAGCATGCTTCATGTCCTCACGCCCAGCGATAGCCTGCTTCATGGTGCCGACGGCCTCTTCCCCCGCCCGCTCGATGCACATCACCGACACGGGGCTCGAGCTGAGCTTAGTGTCCTCCGCCATCGCGTCATCACGCGCAGACTCGTCGTTATCCGTGTAGAGTCGAACCATGTTCTCGAGAGTCTGCGGCTTCCGGCAGACAGCGCAGAACGGCTCAGCCTGCGAGAAGTGGAAGGTCGCGCAGTCGAGACAGTAGATGTGGCCGCACTGCGTGGCCATGGGAATCGAGTTGTTGTCCATGGTCTCGAGGCAGATCTTGCAGCGCAGAGTCAACATGGCGACGCGGATGGGAGGGAGGGGGAAGAGAGGGAGGTGGTGGTAGTGGTTAGAGGGAGAGGCGCGAGTGGGTGTGGCAGATTGCAAGCCACAATAGCTCGACGCGACTCCGCATCTCTCGGAAACACACAGGCGTCTATCTTATCTCACACGTGCACGCTGGAAAAGTTCGCAGGCGCCCGTGTACCTCGTCTCCCACAACACCTGCGCCGTCCATCTGCTCGCGCCCCGCACTCTCGCTCCTCCTCATCTCGACATGGCATCTCTACTCAAGGAGAAAAGCGTAAAAGCGGCAAAGGCAGACAAGAAGGGAAAACGCAAGGCGGACGACATGGAGGTCGACCAGCAAGAGCGTGCCCCCGCGGCGAAGAAGCCCAGGAACAAGCAGCGAGTGCTCATGCTCTCCTCGCGAGGAATCAACCATCGCATGAGGCACCTCATGAACGACCTGGAGGCATTGCTTCCGCATGTGAAGAAGGGTGAGTGCGCGTATTACCCGAGACCGGTGAGGTGCATGCGACTGACGTTTCCCAGATTCGAAACTGGACTCTAAAAACCACCTGAACCTCCTTCCTGAGCTTGCGGATCTCAACAATTGCAATAATGCTCTATACTTCGAGGCGCGTCGCCACGAGGACCTATACATGTGGGCCGCAAAGACACCGAACGGTCCGAGTATCAAGATGCACGTCCAGAATATCCATACCATGGACGAGCTCAAGATGACGGGGAACTGTCTGAAGGGCAGCCGTGGAATCCTGAGCTTCTCGAAGGAGTTTGACGACAGCGCGTGGGGGAAGCTCACGAAGGAGGTCTTCACGCATGTATGTAGCCCTCCGACCACGCCCTGCGCCTGCTCATCAGGAACCGCCCCAGATTTTCGGTGTGCCACCAAACGCGCGCAAGGCGAAACCCTTCATCGACCATATCCTCACCTTCTCCATACTCGACAACAAGATTTGGTTCCGGAACTTCCAGGTGCGTATCTCAGGTCGCTCCCGGAGAGCCCCACGACCCTGACGCATGTCCTGTTCGCAGATCGTCGAGAAGGATCCGTTGCAACCCAACGGCCCTCCGCAAACATCGCTTGTGGAGATTGGCCCGCGTTTCGTACTCACTCCCATCCGTATCTTCGAGGGTGCATTCAACGGCGCAACAGTATACTCCAACCCCGGTACGTATGTCTCAATGCATTCGTTGAGCTTCATCTAACGTCTCGCCGTGCAGAATTCGTCACCCCCACCGCAGTGCGGTCTGCGCTCAGGCGCGAGAAGGGCGACAAGTATGGCCAGCGGAAACACGCGCAGGAAGAGCGCGGGCTGCGCAAGGACAGGCGGAAGCTGGAGGAGGACAAGTTGGCAGTGTCCAAGGTGTTCGCGTAGTATGCCGCAGCTGTCATGACCCGCGTCTCGCTGTAGAACTCCCTTGCTCGGTGTGTGCGATCGCTCCCGACTGCGCTTTGCTGAAGCCTCCCGCAGCGGCTATCCGTACCACATCCGCGCTGCGAGGATCGAACTGTAAGTTGAACGGGGACAGAGACGTGCATGTCACAGAAGCAGTATCCCCGATGACAGCTCTTTAGATTCAGTCCACCGACTCTGTGCTGCGGCAGATGGTCTCTGCTGTCCGACCGACCCTCATCCACGACTTGCGTGCTGGCTCGCCACTGAACCTCACAGGTACAGGTCGTCCAGTAGCACGCCGATCCAGATCCCTATCGTGAGTCCCGTTACCGAGGTCTTCACCGCGCTTCGCCCTCCGCCGTGTCCACCACGTTGCGCATGAGAAGCCTCGTGCAGCACACCGCCCGCTGCACACGTGCTGCGGTAATCTACCGACACTCCAGCACTCTGCGGCAACAGGGTACCTGGTATAAGACGAGCAACCCGTGTTCTCATGAACCGCTCACCCTCCTTGCACCCACATACCCTTCCAACCCACCCGGCGTCATGGCCCCTGCCAAGTGCACGGTGTGCAACGCGACGTTCAAAAGCAAGAGCCAGTGCCGGATACATCGAGTAGCAGCTGGGCATACCGCCCCGGCTGTTTTCATCTGTTTCACATGCCCAGAGACGTTCTCCAAGATGAAGGCCCTCAAGGCCCATCGGCAAACTACAGGACACTCGAGCAACGCTCCTCCGGATTACGCGTTCTCGCTGCCGCCGTTCTCGGAGCCCGGCACCGCGCCGTCCTACAAGCCCGCGAAACCCACAAAACCCGTGAAGCCTCCTAAGCAGAAGGCTCCTCCTGCAGAGCCGAAATGTAACGAATGTCATGAACATTTCGCGACGTTCCACGAGCTCGCTGGTGTAAGTCGTCTCGCACGTCCGCGCATGCCGAGCGGAGCACTGACGGGGGCCTGGCAGCACCGACGAACTATCCACGGCAAAGTACCGCTCGTCGAGATAAAGTGCGAGCGCTGCGCTCAGAAGATACCATGGGGCGAGGTGCACACGTCGTGCAGCCCATCCGCGCGCGTGTCCTGCTCCGTGTGCCACCAACGGTTCAGCAGCGCCGCCGAGCTCACAGAGGTAAGCCCTCTCCAAGCAGCGGCCCTTGTTTCTTTCACATGCGTGAGACTAACATTTCTCACCGTCGCGATAGCATCGGCTGGCAAACATCCTGTCCTGTGATATCTGCGCCGTGCACCTCCCGCCGTCGGTGAGCCTGCAGGACCACTGGCGCGTGTCGAACCAGCACCCGCACTGCAAGATGTGCGACAACGCGTTCAGAGACAGCCGCATGTGGGTCGCGGTGAGTGGCCGCCGCCCTCTACATACCTCTGCTTATACTGAAGGCGTGTGGCTTGCAGCATACATGGGAGTGCTCGCTCGCAAGGAGCAGCCTGGCGCCGGATGGCGTGCAGGGTGCTGGCGAGACCTGGACGCGTGGTGCAATGGTGAGTGCCCAAGTATCTGCACGCTCGTTTGCATTCTCACCTTCGTATATGCGGCTCCCATGACTAGACGCACGAAGACGTGCATGATGCGGAGGGCGTCGTCTTCCACGACCCCGTTACTGAGCCTGTCAAGAAGGAGTGGTTCCTGAAGGGCCTGCCAGAGGAAACTCCGGTGAGTTATTCACACAGACGGGTGCGGTGTCGAGCGGTCGTCCTCATAGTGTGCTGTAGGTGCAGGTTCAGTGCGAGGGGTCGTCGCGCCGCTCGAGTCTGTCGTCGCTCAGCAAGGCCACCGAGGACACGGTAGAGCATAGCGTTCACTCCACTCCGGACCGCCAGGGAGAGCTCGCGCCGAGGCAAGACAGCCCGTCCGACGACGAAGGAGCACCGGTTTCCGCCGCAGACCCGCTGGATGGAGATATCTCAGACCGCGAGCTAGTTGAGATCCTCGCGCACGAGTACGGCCAGCACAGCATCCAGCGCATCCTCAGCGTGCTCGAGGACGAGGACGAAGCACCCAAAACCGGGCGATCGCTGCTGTCGCCCACCCGCTCCGCAGAACCTGCGTGCCTGCATTCATCGGGCAGCGACGCCAGCCGGGCGCCCAGCAGCGACTCGGGGTACGCGTGCGATACGTCTCTCGTGGCGCAATGCTCGTCGGCCTGGGGCGGATCGGGGGAGCGCCCTCCAGTACGTCCTGTTCTTCTACGATACCTGTGTGACACTAAGGCTCACGAGAATCGTGCTGGGCAGGACAAGTCCCCGCCCATGCTGGGCTGCCGGCGCGACGCGCGCAAGCCCGCGCTCGACATCGATGTCGACACCGCGTACGGGCAGGGCGAGGCCCGGGACGCGTCGGACATGGTCACTTTGTGGCTGGAGAGCCTGGATCGGCTCTCGTGCGCCGGCGCGCACGCGGTGCCGTCCGTCCGGCGAGGAAATGCGCCCGAGGTTCAAGCCCGCGCGTCGGGAGTGTCGTGGCACTGTAGATCGTGCCTCCGGCAGCCGTGCGACGAGCCCGTCGCGACCTCTTGCGGACATGTCTTCTGCCATAGGTGAGTCGCCCGGTGTCGTCGCTTCTGTGGATTTTAGCTGATGGAAGCCACGTAGCTGTATTCTGAAGGAGCTGAGGAAGAGCGCGAGCTGCCCGGTCTGCCAGATGGAGTACTATGTGCGGCTGAAGCCGTCTCCTCCGACTTGATGGAGCCGTGTGGACCCACCGGGCGTGCAGGAGGTGGGGAGGCGCCTTGGATTTGTCACTGTATTACTTATCGCTGTACGATGTGAAGAGCGGTCCAATTCGTATGTCCTCGAGCCCGCGTAGTTGTACTGTTCACGCATCCTGCATAGTACAAGAGCTCGAATCTTCTATAGTTCGGAGATTCTACGCGCCCAATGAGCACTCGAGGCGCACACCACGTCGGACACACCTACCGCGTGGGCAACGCATAGTTTCAGCAGCACAATCAGTACGAGACATTCATTGTTGCGTTGACTGGCAACAGCAGCTAGGCGTGGGGAACCAGCAGACTCGGGGCTGAATTGATATGATCCGAAGCAGTCTGAGTATGTTTGAATCATCCTCGACCGTTCACCTTGAAGAGTCGGACTCGGAGGCTTCCCGAGCTGTCGCTTGAGGGCCTGCGGGCTGGGGAGAGCTGCAATACTCACGGACTCGCAGATTGCTTCAAGGTCACAGAAAATCCGGGTTCTGTCGTCCCAAGGCACGGGAATAATCTATAGAAGTTCTGCGTATGAGACACTGTTTGCACCCGTGACTTCGGAATATATGGCTCTAGATTGACTTGGAACAGGTTTTAAGCCTACCGCTTCTCCAAGCTCACTTGACTACTTGCCGGACAACAACGTGCTAGTGATCCCGGGGATCCTGGAGGGGGACGGGACGCTCATGGTCTTTGTATAGAGGCGACTTTGGGCGATAGAACGCTATACCTGCGTTTGACGAAGTGTCTCTGCAACACGGAACGCTCCACGGACTTGGCTCTGTACACGGCGCTCCCAAGCGACCAGATTGACGCGCCGAGTGACCTCAAACCGAAGGGTGTGCTCCTTCGAGTGCAGGATGGAGTGAAGGTATGCGAACACGAGCGCGTCCAGCGCGGTAGGAGACCTTGAGATCCCTCGGTCAGCGTTCATCTCCCCTGCGGATGGGCCAGGTGCGACTCACGACGAGCCGAGGAACCACTTGTCTGTGCCAAGGCGCTCAGACAGGGAGGCGATCGCCTCTTTGTATTGCTGCTCGATGGCCTCGACGTTGACATGTGCCCCGTACGATGGGAGCAGCGAACTGATGCCGAAGAGCGGGGCCGGAGGATGCGGGACGACGGCCTCCAACGAGCGCGGCTTAGTCTTGTAAGGCGACAGGAGACTCAGGAGAGACGTCGAGGAGGGTTGATGCAGAACCTGTATTGTGCCAGGAGTCAGAACATATGCGCGCAGCTCGTGACAGAACGCGTACCAGCGCGGCATGTACGTTGCCCTCCAGGAGCGAAACCCATGCACGACTCTCGTCGCGCGCGGCCTCGTCCGCATACCCCTCGAGCTCGTCAAAGGCGCCGATGCGTCCGTCCACCCACTCGGGGATGAGGTGCGCGGGCAGCAGCTCGCCCTCTCCGTCGTCCTGCTGCTTGACCTCTTCCGACGCGCCTGGCAACGTCTTCAGCGGGACGTGCAGATTGGGAAGGCGATTGTCGAGCGCGCCGTCGGGGGAGACGTCCCAGCGTATATCGATATCAGAGAGGCCGCGGAGGGCGAGGTAGGCCTGCCATTTGAGGCACTCGACGTCGCTGCTCAGCACGTCCGCGTCGGGGCTCCAAGGCGGGTGTATCCAGAGCGTGGGCGAGGTAACGGGGCGCGCCTTGTCGGGCGAGTCAATTGGCGGGTGCGTGTAGAGCGGGAAGAGGGTGAAGAAATGGCGGAGGGGCGGGGGCAGCGAGAGCGCGAATGGGCTGGCCATCTGTCCGGGTGCGGCGACTCGCGAGGAACGCGAGGAGGCGCGGGTCCTCCGGCGGGCGTCTGCAGCAAGGGACGCGTGCTGTTACGTAAACCGCGCCTGCTTCGAGAGAAGCGCCCATAGATGCGCTGGAGACACCCGGCCTGCACGGTGAGCTCGGCGGGCAGTACTCCCTCTCACTCTCACACACTCGCGCGCGGACGGCGGTTTGGCTGTGTACTCCATGCTTGGCTCTGAACGCTCTCTGGAGGTCTCATATATAGTGTTCTGATCATTCCCGCAAGGGACATACTCCTGCCCACCTACCCGATTCATGTCCGACTACGCGTCAACTCCCTCGCGTCCCGCCTCACCCGTCGGAGAGCTACCTTCGTTCACCGCCTCTCGTGCCAACGCTTTCAGGTTCAACTGGGACAATAAGCGGCCAGGACCCGGCAGCGTCTCAGAGACTACAGAGGGCAGGGGAGACTACTTTGCCAATAACGCGCCATATGATGTCTACAACAACGGGTCTCTTGCCAACCTTCCTTTGGGAGCGCTTCCATCCGAATGGAGTAGCTCGAGACATGGCTTCAATGGTGCGTCCAACATGAGCGCGAGTGCAATGCCGATCCATATACTTAACCTACGCAGCCATCTCGAATGTCGTAAACAGCCCGCGCAAGAAACCCGACCCGCCCAAGGCGCATTCAGCCCTACCCGCCGTTCCACCTGCCGACCTCCCGCGCGTGCGCCGGAAAGACTTTGACTCCTACCTTCGTGCGATCACTCCGGAGTGGGAGCGCTTCGTGCAGAATGCGGAGCAAGGCCGGGACGGCGTCGCTCAGATCGAGAACACTGCGTCTTCATCCAGGCTCAGTATCGAGGTACCCCCGACGCCCAACACCCCAAGAACACCGAGGCCACCCCCGGGAAAGGCACCTCCCCCTCTGGAGACCGTGCCGTCGGTGTTCTTCGAACCTGGTTTCAATCTTGGCGACCCGCGAACATTCAATGCTGTGACGGAGCAGCGCGAAGGCGAGGAGTTCCTTGACCCGACTTCCCTCTCGTACTCTCTGCCTCTGCTCGAGAAACTGTCCCACCACGCGGACACGATTGAGCAGCATCTCGTGCGCGAGATTTCTGTGCGGTCGACATCGTTCTTCGCCGCGCTTGCGAACCTGCAAGACCTCCAGACGGAGTCGGAGCAGTGTCTCGACCGTATCTCCCACCTACGCGGTCTGCTCAAGGATGTCGACGAGAAAGGCGCGAAGCGCGGGCTCGAGATCATCCGCAAAGAGGGCAAGCTGCGGAATATGGGCGCCGTCAAGGACAGTGTGCGGTTCGTCAGCGGGGTCATGGAGATGACTGGGGTGGCGAAAAGCTTGGTGGCAGCCGGCCAATGGGGCGAAGCGCTGGATGTCATCGAGGAGCTGAACAGGTTATGGGATCCTACCCAGGGAACCCCGACACCGGCCGCGCCTCCACCAAATCCAGCGAAGAACGGCCGGTCTTCCCCTCTGCCTACCGTTATGGAGTCTCCCCCAGCAACACCTCCGCCACCACCGCCACCTCCCGCTCCGACAATACCCCTCTCGTCTCTGAGAGCGTTTGCAGCGCTACCCGAGCACTTGCGGACGCTCACTATGGAGATAACTTCTTCGTTGTCGTCGGAGTTTGTCAACCTCCTGCGACAAGACCTCGTTGAGCGCATCGACGCGAAACAGGACTACTGGTCCGACGCGCGACGCCAAGACTTCAACATGTCGCTTAAGGACCGGCTGCGGCCATTACTGCAATCGCTGGTGCGTACGAAGGGCATCCTGGAAGCTACCATCTCGTGGCGAGACGTCGTCATGGCAGAGGTGCGAAGTACAATCAAGCGGGTAGGTTGCGGAACTCGGCAGACTTTCTGCGTGCATTGACGAGACCACCAGCGAATACCGATGCTCGACATGAGCGAGGACGACTCAATACCGCAGCAGTGAGGTTGATCCCTCGGAGGTTTGGACGCATATACTAACGGAGAACGCAGATCCAGTGCCGCGGCCGAGTTACGCGCCATGTCTCACGCGTCCTTCATGGAGCTGGCTCGGTCTATGTACCGCAGTCTGCTTAACTGCATAGAGGGTCTGTATCGCGAAAATGCCATCATTGTCGAGGTGGTACAGGGCATCCAGTACGTCTATGCTCGAAATCAGTCTCATTGAGACGCCAATACTCACCACTCGCTTTGCGCAATAGGTCGCCAAAAGCGAACGTGGACTTGTCTGCGCTGCAAGAAGAGCTGTCCGACATCCTGTCGTCCGCCGCAGAGTTGGCAAACGCCCGTGCGTCGAAGGTGATGAGCGTCCGCGCGGAGCAGCACACTGCCCTCGACCTGCCGAGTTTCTGCGCGCTGTTCAACGAATCGTGGGACTTCGTCGTGAAGTCGGAGATCATTTGCAGACGAATGATCGTAGGACTGCGTGGGACGATCGTCAGCCAGGTCAGTCACTACCGCTCAGTAATAGCCAGACAACGGGTGCTGACGCCTATTCCTGCAGGCGAAGAGCTTCTTGCAGCACTTCCACCAGACGCAACTGAACCAATCCGCCAAGCTCGTGGAGGACGAGCAGTGGAACGCCGCAGAAGTCGCGCCGTCCGTGCAGCGCATAGTGGACATGATGGTCGACGCGTCCATCCAAGATCCCCCAGAGCTCCTCCTCAATCGCCCGCCCCCGGACACGCTCTCGCCCCTCCCCCCATCCTCCCCCGCGCCCGGGTCCCCCTCCCTCGCCGTGAACGGCACGCCCGCCGCGCAGCCGCGCCCGTCCTCCCCCTTGCCGTCGCCGAACTTCCCGCCGTCGCCCGGGCGCGCGGCGCGGCGGCGCTCGGCGACCGCGCCGACGAAGCACCTGCGCGTCGAGGAGCGGCCGTTCTTCGCGGTCGGCGCGACGCTGGACGTGCTCGTGCTGCTCGTCGAGTACCTGAAGGTGATCGTGAACCTGCCGCTGCTCGTGACGGACACGATGGCGCGCGTGATCGAGCTGTTGAAGTCGTTCAACTCGCGCACGTGCCAGGTCGTCCTGGGCGCGGGCGCGATGCGCTCGGCGGGACTGAAGAACATCACCGCGAAGCATCTGGGTACGTGGTTTTTGTTCTCGGTTTTTGGTGATAGTGAGGGTGGGTGGACTGACGAGCGGATGTAGCGCTCGCGTCGCAGTCGCTGGCGATCATGATTTCGCTCATCCCGTATATTCGCGAGGCGTTCCGCAGGCATCTCAGCCAGAAACAGGCGGTGATGCTCATCGAGTTCGACAAGCTCAAGCGGGTACGTGTGCACCGACGGCGCACAGTATTTGTTCTATTCATTGACGTCACTCCCCAGGACTACCAAGAACACCAGAACGAAATCCACGCGAAGCTAATTGCTATCATGGGCGACCGTCTCACAGCGCACATCCGCTCATTGCAGGTAATGATTACATCTAGTGAACTGCCACCGTCCCAATCCTGACAACACGACAGGTCGTACGGTGGGACGTGCCGAAGGAAGGCGTCAACGAGTACATGGAAGTACTCGTGAAGGAGACCGTCACGCTGCACAAGGTCCTCTCGCGGTACCTCCAATCTTCCATCGTCGAGGTGAGCGTCACCTTCTCTGCATATGAGCCGTCGAAAGCGCGTCGCTCACGATCCCACTCTTCACCCTCGACACACAGTTCGTGATGACGCAGGTCTTCGCTGCAATCAACCACCGCCTGTCGGAGGAATACGCGAAGATCGAGCTACCGTCGCTGGAGGCGAAAGAGCGGTACGCGTCACCCCAGGCACTTCCCCTCTCGCTCTACTGACGGGCCCGACGCAGGCTCCTGGCGGATGCGCGCTATCTCCAGGAGAAGCTTACGGGGCTCAAGAACGTCGCCGCGCCGACCGCGATGCTCGAGACCATCGTGTCCGAGAAGCCGGTCGCGAACCGGCAGGCGCCGCCCCAGTCCGCGCAGCATGCCCAGCCCGCGCCCCAGCAGCAACAGCAGCCCGCCGTCCAGTCCGCGCTCAACGCCGGGAGGTTCAGGGGGATGCTGCAGCGCGCGAGCACGCTCAACGGCCGGCACGCCACCGCGCCTGCGGCCGCGCCGTCGCCCACGCCCTCGCTGAACGTCGAGAAGGCGCTGCCGCCTGCTGTCGCTGCGTCGCCGTCGCCTGGCCCTGAGTTGAATGCGGGCACCCCGCCAGTGGACCCGATGGCGGACGACGCGCCTGCTGCGCCCACTCCTCCCCCTGCCTTGCCTGTGGCGATCACGGAGGAGCCGCTCGTGGCGGAATCTGAGGAGGCGAATGGGGACGTCGCGGCGGAGACGCAGCAGCCTGCTGTGGAAGACGCACCTCCGGAGATTCCACCCAAAGAGGATGCGCCTTCAGCCGATGCCCCGGTATCCCAAGTCAACGGACACGTCTCGCAAGAGGAGGTAGCGGCTCCCACTGAAGAGGCTCATCCACTTTCCTAGAGTGCGTGTAGACGTCTAGGCATCGTGCGTACCACTGGGTTAGCGTCGTGGAAGGTGCGGTATCTACTGTATATGGACTCGGAATGCCTTAATACCCTGTCACTCTCGCATCTCTGGGACACTTGGTTATGTTATAGACCGTACGCGCTATCTGCCCAGTTCGAAACCCTTTCTCGGATGACTCTCCTCTCGACCGGCCGAACATCTCAACATATCGAAGTGGCCTCACGTATCGGGCTATCGCCAGGGTACCAGCGCAGTCGCTGACTCGTCCTCTCGGCTTGCTTGTCAGGCTATCCTTACCAAACTACCGACTGCGGGGCACAAGGCCGACCGACGCGCCGTCGGGCGGGCGTCGGGCGATCTCCCCGCACTGCAATCTGCAATCTGGCCCGCCCTCGCTCACGATAAGCTTGGGTGATCGCGCGCGCAGCTCGAGGTGCTCGAGGCTCGCTGACTCGACTCGAGCGAGATCAACTCCGCGACGCGCCGCGACGCAGATTAGGGCCAAGGAGCGGGAGGCGCGCGATTGTGGACATTTTCGTGCACACATTCTATGATGAACACCGCGTACGTGTCACGCTGCTCGTCGCAAAGTGGTTGATCGAAGTTCTGCACGGACAACACCTCCGAGGACGTCGTCCCGCGATCAGCGAGAGGGCGCGGTGGCGGGCGCGTGTGCCAGAAGAGCGTCTTGGCGCAATCTCGCACCATGGATGGGCGCCTGCGAGTGCTTGTTGCCAACGTTTGCTTGACGTGCGCACTCAAATTCGCCTGTGGGTGAACGTTTTTGCACCGTGAGTGATGATGCAGCTCTGCGACGTCCTCCCTCCTTCTTCCTCCCGCGCAGATTCGGATCTTACGGCTCGCGGGACTCATCCGAATTCACACTGAGAATAGGATGGCGTTATTATGGGGCGATTGGATCACACGGCTCGAGCGTCCTGCCAGGCAAGGCCGAAGATGGTGGCGGCGGCGGTCCGCCGCCGTGCGCATTGTTTCCTCGGCGGGGGCGGCGGGGCGGGCCTCGTGCGTGCTGCACGTTCAAGATGCGCGACGGGCGTGCATCTCGACTTCCAACCCCATAAACGCACGTTGCGTCGAGCCCGTGCGAGGGGTGTATGCCGACCGCATCCAGCCGCTCAAGCCCAGCGCTCCCCGGCCCAGATGCCAGATGTACAGGTAGGCGGCACGCCCGGCGGGGTGCCAGCGGCGGCCCGGCGCACTGACCTGAATTAGCTGTCGGCGGGCCTGTATGTGGCGCGAGGTGCGCTGATATCTGCGAGAGAGAACGGGGACGGCGATCGCGCGCGCGGCGGGGTGTACGTTTTTGCTTTTCGAGGCTAGCGCCGGGGACTTACCCCAGATTCCTTGGCCGCGGTCAGCGGAGCGCCGCCAGGTACGCAGGTGTCGCAAGATCCGGCAACTTAGAAGGATTATCTGCATGGATTGGGTGACGAGTGAGTCGACCCTCGATGGCGAACTTGGATTGTTCGGGGGTTTGTGTTCTTGCGAGCGGTATGCCCGCCATGCTCTGATCGACCTTCTAGGTTTCGAAAGTGTCAACGTTCAGTTCGACCCTGCGAAAATCCGGCGAGACTGTAGACTTGTAACATCATGTTTTTGCATCAGACGAAT
This sequence comes from Trametes sp. AH28-2, assembly GCA_001304625.1. Classification (NCBI taxonomy): domain Eukaryota; kingdom Fungi; phylum Basidiomycota; class Agaricomycetes; order Polyporales; family Polyporaceae; genus Trametes; species Trametes sp. AH28-2. The sequence continues at coordinate 48,810 of LJJJ01000240.1, forward strand.
CCAGGCGTATGCAATTCTCCAGGAGACGCGACCAGGAGGGTGCGCGACTAGTGGTACTGAAAGCCTCTGACCGCACGATCGGAGGACCGGCACGGTACCCGCCGCGACACATGTGGACCTATAAGCGCCACCCCGTCGAAGGGACTGTGTTACGCCGGGGGCGACAGTTTGGTCTCCAGATGTGTCTGCCATGCGCTGTGGTGGGCGTGACCTGCAGTCGAATGTCGAAACATCCAGTATACAAGGGCAACATAGTATGGAAATCGCACCAGATTCACGCAAACGCCCTGCACGAGACGGGACGCCCAACACAACGAGCTGACATATCAACACGATGGGCTGTTCGCCACCCACTCGACACGACCCGTGCGCCAGCAAGCACTGCAAGGAGCAAGCGCGCGGACACCGTACAGGTCGCATCTTGCCAACCGTGCCGGTAAGCCGAAGGAAACACGCACTTCACCGCCCAGAAGTTGCTCCGACGTCGCAGAGCGGCAGGCGCATCTCCGAGTGTAGTCCGGGCCCGACGTACGACGTCGGGCCGAGGTACCCAACAATAGCTGCGACCTCGCGGGCGGGCGCAATACCGGTCGCTGGGCGGATGGATGGAAGGGCGGCCGCCCACGTCCATATCCAGGCTCCTACCCACCGCCAAGTTCGAGGTAAGGGGCGATCTCAAGGAGCGTAGACATATTTTATTTCGACATACCTAGACCAGCGCTTATCCAGTAATCCCATCACGTGCTACATACTCCAACCTTAATTCCCCTTACCTCTCACTGGCGGCTGGCTTCAAACATATACAAACAACCGGCGTCGGGGGGTTAGCGCCTTGGACTGGCCCCGTTTGGAAGGCCCATCAACGCGGGGCGCTTCAAGATTATCGGTATTTCTCGTTTCTGTCGAGTAGACGTCGTCGCGCGTCGGGCGCGCGCGCGGTGCTCCCCCGCTCGCGAGACCCTCGCGCTCGGCGATATCCTCCAAAACATCTTCCCGCTTGCAGTTATGAGTGTAAAGAAAGTGTATAACAACGCGCTCATGTGGCTCAATGAGGATAGATAGTACAAGAATCGACATGGTCCGCGACACCCAGGCCTACTGCGGCGCCGGGCAAAGTCGAGGAAGAATTCGATTGGGGGTGAGCTCGAAAGCTTCAAAATTCTGCGCGTCCGCAGCAAATGTTGTGAGCGTATGCTATGTTCCACACGCTAGTGCTTGAACAGCAGTTTCGGCGCGACACATGCGGTGCACGCGCGCTGAGCCGCGGATCGTTCACCAACTTCGCAGAGTCGAAGGACGGGGACCTCACTAGTGCGTGAGCAGTATGACAACGGCGATGCCCCTAGCTATATGGAGGGTATTTTATACTAGCTCGTGCGGTATGTTATAAGTGCCATCCTTGCGTGCGAGGGTCTCGCGAGCGGGGGAGCACCGCGCGCGCGCCCGACGCGCGACGACGTCTACTCGACAGAAACGAGAAATACCGATAATCTTGAAGCGCCCCACGTTGATGGGCCTTCCAAACGGGGCCAGTCCAAGGCGCTAACCCCCCGACGCCGGTTGTTTGTATATGTTTGAAGCCAGCCGCCAGTGAGAGGTAAGGGGAATTAAGGTTGGAGTATGTAGCACGTGATGGGATTACTGGATAAGCGCTGGTCTAGGTATGTCGAAATAAAATATGTCTACGCTCCTTGAGATCGCCCCTTACCTCGAACTTGGCGGTGGGTAGGAGCCTGGTCCATATCCCGCTTTCTGGACCGTTCGGCGATGTTGGGTTTGGCAGTGGTGGCGGCCTTAGAGGAGGTTCGGGGGTCGGGGGTTTCCTCGTCGTGCGCAGCGCGGTGGCGCCCCGTCATGTGAAGGAGGGTGAGGGTAGTCCAGCTATTGAGCGGAGAATGCGAGGGCTATATTTGCACGTGTGGATATTGAGCGCACCCGTAGAGCTGGAAGCATTTGAGGACCTATCTGGGGTTCTAGATGCGCTCGGCGCCGCCTTCCCAGCCCACGCCCGGATATGCGCAATATGCGTGCCCGCCGGAGACTACGGTTACGGTCGCACACGAGCAGAAGTGCGGTCCGGACGGCGCAGAAGCAGAGTAGCGCTGTGACAGTGTTGAAGACGAACAGCTCTAGATGGACAGATGCTCACGGCGTACATCAGTCACAGCGCGCTATTCCCCTCTCTTCACGCTGAGGCGCGACTAGTCCCCGAAGGTCCCGCCGGCCGCGCATTCGCTGGGGCTGTCGACGCAGCGGGCGGCTCGGATGGCGCCGCGAGATCCCCAGCGGATTCTCTGCTGGTGGCGGCGTGCGCCCCTGCGTGCCGGACCACTCGCGGCGTCAGCGCCGCATCTGCGCCCCTCCGACTTGTGAGATCAACGTCGAGTTGTTGCTGTTTCGCATCTGTGCACGCAGCTGACACACTTCGACGGTGACAGCGACATCAGCGCAGAGATATCATCCCCGGAAAAGATATCGGAGGTGTCACAGGCGTACTTGATGACCGTATGCGCAGACCGCGGGCGGGCCGGACACGGGCTGTCCGCTCTGAGAGCGATAGCATGAGGGTGTCCATCACGGCGAGAGGAGCAGGGCGCGCTTGAGAGCTTGATGCGCCCGACGAGAGGCGTTGGTGTGCCCAGAAGGGGGAGTAGGAACAGCTGCCGGTCCGGACGGGGTGTGGTGCACAGCGTTGACGTGCTCCGGTAGGATAGTCAGGTACGGCGCGGGCGTGCCTGCGGAGGCTGACATACACCTTACTGTACTGTCTGGAGCTGGGTGGTGCGATTGTGTTCAAAGCTCCAGGACGATATGCGTGCAGGTTCAATGGAGGCTTGAGCTAATGCCTGACACGATAACCTCTGAATGGAATCACGGGTTCGTCAGCTACCATCGCCGCACAGAGGTAGAGGATAGCACTCACCCCAAGCTGTAGACCACCTGTTGAGAGGTACACCCCGGTAACAGTGACCCGTGCGAGGCGCGCCCTTCGTACGACACGCGCAGGTGGACCCTTGATGCTCAAACCTCAAGGCGGGATATTCAACGGTCGTCCAGCGGGGGCCTAGATCGCGCAGGTGAACAATGAGCAGCCGCGGACCCGTTCCCTCACGACGCACCCCAAAGATCAACTTACATACACCTTTGTACATAGCAACCACCGGTACCTAGTCTGCGCGGGCCAAGGCACCAGATCGCGCTGCGTGTATCTGTGACCGTCGTCGACCGCGTTCTAGAGCACGATGGCCTGTACTATTGGCCCGCCGCTGGTCGTCGCAGAAACGGTCAGCCACGGCCTACAGACCTGAGCGGTTCTTGCGCGCCCGGGCTAGCATGACAGTCTTGCCAGATTGTTGTCCAACACTCGCCGCAGCACCTCGAGCACCCTTAGCGGCGCCGACGTCACTTGAATGTCCCCATTTGAAGCCGAGCCGCCGACCGCCCAGCGCGCTTATGCCGCTGCAACCTGTCTGCAGGATCTGAGTGCTATCGCGCGTACATCGCGCGGTGGTCGCGGTGTGTTCAGAACCGCGAAGAAGGCCGATCGAAGTCCCGCGTAGGCCGAAGAATAGGCTCAGGTCGAAGAGCACAGCATCAACGGTACGATGCGATCGTGCAGCCACCCCCAGACTCGGGCGCCCCGGACTCAGAGTAACTTTGACGTGAGGGGACCGTCCCCAGACGGGTGCGTGTCCTCGCACTTGAAGGCCGCGGCGCGAGAATCAGTGCGCGATGGGCAATCCGGGGTGCTGCGGCGTGCAGGGCCTGGACCATCTCGAAGGCGATGGATGCGTCAGGCATTCTCTTGGGCAAGAGTGTCGTGACGACTGGATAGAGTTGAGGGTGTCGCTGACTCACCGGCGGAACGGATTCTCCAGCTTGTATGCCGAAGGTCGTCGACCGTGGGCTGTGACCTCAGGGTACTCTCTGCGCACGCGTGCTGACGTCGTGCATGAACAAGACGATGAGCAAGATGGTTTAGGCTCGCCGGGATCCGCTTACACAGGGTTTTTGGCACAAGACCATCCGCCCGCGCCCTTCCACGCGTTTCGCGGCACAACGGTCTGCATGTTCGTGCTCATGCGCGTCGGCAGCCTCCGAGACAACCTCCGGGCGACGTTCTAGGCCACGCACGTCGCCTCGGACCATCCGCTGATGGGCGGGCGCGCACATCCATTTTTTTAGGCTTTCTGCGGCCAGTGAGCATTTTTCGCGGGCGGGCGTGACAGGGCGGACGCGTGACGCGTCGCGTTCTCGTGTGCGCATCTCGCGCGGCTCTGACGTCACCCGACGCGTCCGTGGCGCGATCTGCCTGCTTTTGGGCGTCGGCGGAGGCACGGGGTCGCGACCGTGACATGCGCGGCGGGAACGCGTCGCGAGGTCGCTCGATGGCGCCGCCAGGACAACGTCGTGACAGACGGCGGTCGATGGCGCGTTTTGCCTCTAAATGGGCTCGCGCTAAAGCTTGTCATCGCGGTGCGCATCGCGTCAGCTATCGTTGGCTCGAGTGCTTCGAGGAGGTAGTGTATGTTCGCGCTCCAACGTGTGAACGAAGACTGACACGTCCCTACATTAGTAGACAGCCCGTAACGGAAGAGCTCCATCACGAGAGACATACCGCGCTCGAGAGCAGTTCCCAGCGAGAAGATCACGCGTCCATGACCTCATGCCTACGATGGCAGCATGGTGAGTATGTGGTCCGCCTCAGTGTATACTTATTCTGAAGCGTTGCATGACAGCGATGATGCACGCGAGATCGCCGGCACCGACGTCACCACGGTCGCGACCATTCGTGCTCCCGATGCAAGCAGGGCACTCGATGCATGTATCGCATCGATGTCAGCTGCTGCTCGCGTGGCGTGCTGCATCCGCCCTCTCTGGCACCCGTGCCTCCAGCTGCCCATGACACACTCGGGATCGTCGCTCGTAACGCGCACACGGCATGATATTTTCCGTATGTATACTGAACGAAATGGCACTCATTCGGTACTTGTAGAACCTGCACAGCGGAGGATGCACGGAAAAACACTAAGCGCTCGTCTGTGTCACCGCAAGTCGAAGCGGTCCTCCGAGCCCTCGACGTGATTTGCGTCCTGTACGGGAGCAGGCCCTACCGAGAAGAATATAGCTTTCTATCGCGTCGGTCTAGCACGGACGCGGATGACAGTGTCTGCCCCACACGAGCCCTCGGGTCGCCACGCGTCTCGATATGTACGCCTGTGTGCCAACGCCTTTGTGGCGTCGCCTTCGCGCTTGCGTATACAGGGCACATCCCGCACCTTCGGATACCCGGTGCGGGCTCTCTTCACCGCGCTATCGTTGACAGCCTCCCTGTTCAAGATGGCTGCTATCTGGCTGCTATGCGCCTGAGCGACACTCGTGACGTGCCCGACGTCTATCTGAGGAAGTATCAACCTCGCTGATTTCCATCTTCAGTGACCTCCGCGTATGTTTCGTCCCGCGTGCTACTTCTGCACGCCCAATTTGGCGGACAATAGATTGCGAGCAGTCGCGCTCGGCACGGCCTCCGCATCGACCACATCCAGCGCTCTGACCAGTCTGTCAAGAGAAGCCGCCGGGCGTGACATCGCTCGCCGCTCGCCGCATGGCGGAGAAGCGGCGCGAGCATGCGGGGTTTAGCCTTTTGGCCTCCAGGCTCGCCCGCGTCCGCCGAAGTTCTAACTATGGTTCCTCGCAAGCCTCGACGCGCGCGGGCGCGTGGCGAGGCGAGCCTGGGTGGCGGTCGCCGCTTCGTGTGGGTACGCGCGCGCACGCTGCGCCCTGGAGACGGCGAGGCGGCGCGAGTGCGAGTGAACGCCGTATACATAGCTCATTATTATTGCGACTTGTCGACCGGGGTCCCGAGGCGGCGCGTCGCCGCCTGCGTGGAACCTCCCAGAACAGCACAAGATCTATGCAGCGCTGCCGCTCGGTGTCTCTGCGGAGGTGTGCGCCATACGATGTGCCGCACCGGGAGGGTATTTGTGGCAGACTGCGGCAGCGTTTGAATGCGGGCTTCCGGGGCGGGGAACGGCGGGAGGAGGAGAACAGAATTGCCTGGAAGACCTGCATATGCGAGTACCTACGTGAGAAGGTGCTGCAGGCGGGAGGCGGGCGGGATTCGAGTGAAAGGCGGCGTCGTCACACCGCGGGGAGGCGGCGGCGGGACCGGTGAATTCGTGCGTACTACGGCCGAATCTATTCACCCTCTCGCGTATCCTCGCACAATTTACTCTGAAGTCTGCGTGACCGTCCAAGACGCCGCCGCCGCCGCCGCGGTGCCAATTCGGACCAATGGGCGGGCGGGTGGCGGGGGCACGCTGCACGCGTGCGTCTGCGCAAACTTCGTGTGATGATCCGCGGCGGGTGAGGCGGCCAGGGAGAAAGGACGCAGGCGGCAGGCCGCACGCGGCGGGGGCGTGCGCGTGAAGGACGCCGGCAACGAGGTGATGTGCGCGACGTGCAGTGCTGCAGCGCGGCGTGCCTGCCTACGCCTACTTACTTACGCGAGACGCGTCGCGGAACGGGGCGGGTGACGGGGTGCGCAGGCCTGGAGGCGCGTGCTGGCGCGCGCGGGACGCGCTGAAAGTATTGGCCGGCGGCAACGCGTCGTCGTGTCTGCAGGCGGCCTGGGCCCTGTGTGGCCAGGCTCGCGGAAGGAAATTAGGCGTAGATGTGGGGTGCTCACTCTGAGTGCAGTCACCAGTACATACTCGGATTGCGACATGCGTGCTCGACGGCGCGAGCGGTGGCACGATATCTCGACAGCGTTGAGCTCTCCGAGCCCGGGCGGTGAATAACGCTCGGGCTCGGGGAATCGGGCGGGCGGATGAGCGGACGGAGGAACGCGCGGACTTGCGAGTTTTTTTTTGAGTTAGAGTGTGCCCGATCGCGGGGCTAGCGCGAGGTGCGCGCCATCGTGCGATACCGCCGCGGTGCGCCTGCGAGGCTACCGCAGAATGACTTGTCGCGGCGGCACGACTTCTAGTGCACTTGGCGCAGGCCGGACTACTGGGGCGGTACCTCTGTGGACGGGTCGGCCGACCGGGGCGTTGCGGGCTGGGGTGTGCGCCAGTTGGTATGCAGATGGTGCGGTCATGCATGACTGGGCGCTGGGGTGGGTGCATGATATCGTGACTCGGAGGCCCACGCCATCTCGCGGCTGGCGTGCGCGCACGTCAGAATAATCTCGCACGCCCGGGGGAAGATGCTCGGTTGTCTGAGCAGGATCGCGGCGGTGCGACGTGGCGGTATGGGCGAGCTTCGTGAGGATCTGCTAGATTGACAGTGATCAAGGAGGGTATGTACAGGGCGTGTCGACGTCTGCTGGCAGGCGATATGAATTGGGCACGACGGGCATGCCGTGCGTGGTCGGAAAAATTGGGTGGGGCAGAGTCGCATGGGAGGGCGCGGCGCAGCATTCTACGATGAGAAGGGGATGGAAATGAAGAATGGACATTGCAATGGGACACGGGCTGTGACTCGGGCGTCTGGCGTGATATGAGTGTATTTAGGGAGAGAAGTGGTATGTACTGTATTGGGCGCGAACACGCGAAGAGCAGCACATTTGGTTGCGCGAGGGTCGGAATGGCGGAATAGCACCGAAGGTTTGCCGCGATAAGAGCAGAGGTCCGTACGGGCGAAAGAAAGCGTGAATCTGTGGTACGTGCGTTGGAGAGGAAAGCAAACGGGGGAAGCACGTTGACGACGAGGGCGGGCGGCGGGGGCGGGCTGGAATACACGTTTGCGGAAGAAACGAAAAGCGAAGGACGTTCTCGCCCGGGGGACAAGACAAGAGGGTGGAATAGAACGTGCTCAGAGGCCTTTGCGCGGACTGGGCAGTCAGGGCAGCAGACGCCCGCCGCGGCAGAGCCGACCAGATCTGGACTGCCCACCGGACAGGTACCCACGGCCGGCGTGACGGGGTGTGACGGGCGGGAGGTGACTGGGACGCCGGAAGAGGCCGTGTATGGACGCGATCTGGGTGGGAGATCGCCAAGGGGGACGCGATCGGGCGTGACGGCAGTCACGGTGGAGTGGAAAAAGAAGGGAGTCATGCGCGGTATTTTTGGGGAAGACGCGCAGAGGGGATTTCACCATTTCACGGCCGTTTCACACTCGTCCAATGTTTCTTATATAACCCCCGCCGCCCTCTGTCCTCCTCCGTATACGCTGCCCTCCCTGCTCGCCCGCACCGTCCCCTCCGCCAAAGGAGATCTGTCCGCATGTACGAAGAAGTCTGCCTCATCTGCGGAAGGCCAGTCCTCGCCGACGGGTAAGTCTCCTCCGCGCTCCGGCCCGCACTCGCGCTCACCGCCCCCTCCCCCGCAGCCGTCCCTACTGCAGCGACGCGTGCGAGAGCACGGATGTCATCTCCCCGTCCGTGTCCACAACGAGCAGCGCGCAACCCTCGCCATTCCTCCACTCGACAACGAACGCCTCTGGTGCACTCGCCGAGGTCCCCGCCCTGCTTCCCTCCGCTCTCGGCCGCTCGTTGAAACAAGCGCACAAGTCCCACCGCGTACGCCACTCGGTTTCCTCCTCCTCAAACTCCTCTGTATCCTGGTCGGCACTCGAGGAGGAGTACGACGACGAGTCCGTCAACCCTGCGCTTTACAGCGCGGGTACCGACGATGAGTTCGCGGTGCAACCCGACTATCTCTCCGCGGAAGCCGGGTCTTCAAAGCCTTCGAGCTCATTCGGCAACCTCTACCGGAGTTCCAACCCCCTCGCGTACGTTCGTCGCCCTTCGACGACAAACAACAAGTCGACGATTCCTACGCTTCACCACCGCACGTCTTCGGCGTCCACACCTTCTATCAACGGCGTCTCCCGCAGTGTGCCTTACTACAACTCGACAGAGGACGATTCCTCCGACGTGCCCTCCGTCTCCGCGTCTTCCATCTCCGGCCGGTCGGGACGCCGCTCCAGCCGAAAGTCGACGGACTCCGTCCCCCAGTTCGCGGATGAGGCCGAGCCTGAGAAGGATGACACTGTGACGGGCAAGAACAGGCGGAACCGGGCGAGTCTTCCCGCCTACTTCTCCCTTCTCACTTCGACCTCTCCGGCTGGCTCGCGCTCGCAAAAGAGTCTGTCGTCGCTCCAGACGCTCTCTTTGATCTCCCGCTCCCTCCAGTCATCGTCCTCGCCTCCCACTCCTCGCCTTGCCAAACCCGTGGTAGACACGACAACCGCGTTCGCCACGGCGCAGCTGGGCCGTGTTTCCAGGACACACATCGTGACCGCGGACGCAGCGCCTCGCGGCCGCAGCAGGCAGCGTGATCCTGACGGGCGTTCATCTTCCTCTCGACGCTCAGCTAGCCGCTCCCCTGGCGCGCGCGTTCACCCTCATCACAACGCCCACGTTCGCGCGCGTCTGGACAGCTTGGAAAAAGTTGCCGACTGGGTGGCACACAGCCCCGTGGTCGCCGCCAGTATCCGCATCGCTCGTCAGCAGGTTCAACACCATCCTCACCACCGTCGGAACAGCTCTCCCCCGCCGCTACCAAAGTTCGAGAAGATGCACACCTCCGAAACCGGCGCAGACGTAGATGCAGGGTACGTCAACAGTGCGGTCGAGGAGTTCGACGAGGAGGACGAGTGCGAGGAGCCCGCGCAAGAGCGCAGCTCCCGGCGTGGACGGCGACGCATCGATGAACTGGACGCAATGCCTCCGACCGCCGACCGCAATGCACCGGGCTACGGCAACGGGCGGAGTGGTCTACTGTCGCGAGAGCGCACTCGCGGCCGGACGGCGCTACTGAAGCGTTGAAGCACACGACTGGTCTTGCGACTGGACTGACGATCGAACGACCAAAATCACGACTGCATGTACGACCTATTCCCACCACACTCGCATGATTCCCCTAGACGCATGTCATCCCACCTTCGCATTGCATTCGTCCTCGCATCTCTCCTCGTTCCATATGGCATTCAACCCCGCTCCAGTCGTTCTGGTGATATTCAACTATCGTTGCGCCCGCTTCGCCCAAAACCGCAGCCACGCCTTCGGTCCTGTGCCTCTGTTCCGTCGCCTGCGCCGCTTGGTCCCCGCTCTCCAAAAGTGCCTCGAATATCTCCGCCCCGCCCGCTAGCTGCCGAGGCCGTTTGTTCGCCGCTCGTCTGCGGCTTATCGGTCGTCCTCGCCACCCACTGGTATCCAGGTGTTGCTGTCGTCGCGCACTATCTATGTATCTATCGAATCGACTTGCATTGGCATCCGAGCATGTTCCGCTTCCCATCCATTGCTGCCCTATCTCTTGTCACCGCACGTATCATCCACTCCGCATCACCAGCATCCGTCAACAGCAATCTCTATCACTATCTATTCTACCTCCGCTCACGCTCACACACCCGCTCTCACACATCCACACCGCTCTCATCGTCAAAAATGCATTCGATCGCACGTACATACCCACCGCCATGACTCCACGTCCTCCCACCTCCTTAGGCTACCTCATTACCTAAATGCCAATTGTTCCTCACTTCCTCTTCGCCCGTCGCTAGGTACCCTATGTTCACCTCTTCTGTGTAGTCACACGGACGCGCGGAGGTGGTGCCAAAGCCGCCCCGTGCGTCCTTCGCGTTCAGATATGCACATGCCGCCGTTTGTTCGCCCTTCGCTCGCGTGTGCGCTGTCATGGGTTGCGCACGCCGTCCGCCACTTCGCGTTCGCCTGACGCGCGTGCGCGTCGTTCGTGAGCTAAAACCTTCGTTGCGTGTTCGGTGGGTCAGATGTGCGTACGGCGCACCTACGCGGGCTCCCTCGCGTGCGCTTTGGCTTCATCTTGGTGTGCTTCCGGTGCGCTTCTCCAACTCCGTCCCCTTCTGGTCTGACCGCGGTGGTCGCCGTGCGTGCATCACCGGGCGCGGTATCCTTTCCTGCTTACTCTCAACAACTCATTCCCCCCTCTCCCGCGCGATGTGACCGAAGTTAACACAGACCCGGCGAAGTCATCGCGTCAGTACGTTGATGAACGCCCATAGCCCACCAAACGAACAAGACACGGTCGTATTTCCATCGGCGCACGCCATGTACATTTCGGAGAGCCGTGTCACGGCGGACAACGTCGGAGCAATCCGTCGAGTCAGGCCCCTCTCGCAAGTCGCGATAGACAACGTCGACATGAAACCACTGCAGCTCGTATCCGCGCACGCCGACGCGCAACACATACATCGTGACGCCGACACATGACCGTCTCCGGCCTGCCCAGCGTGATGGACGCCGCGGGCGTGCGCCTCGGTCCCCCTGGATCGCTGCACCGCTGGCCAGCTGGACGCGGGAGCGTCCCCATGACGCGGCGGGGATGTCGCCGTCCGTGCGCGGGTGTGCGTGACCGTTCCGCCGCGGCGGGACCGAGCTTAACTAGGAGGACGGGCGTGGCGTATGGCCAAGGGTGGTGCGTGCCTTGGTTATTATATTGCGTGTGCGCTAGCTGAGTGTGTTACAGCTGGACAGGTCCGCTCGACAGGTAGATACAGTGGATATCCGGGGGCGCCACGCAAGTTGCGCTATAACATACGCGGTCTTCGCCTTGTATGTCATATCGCAGGTTGAGTGACCCCGGTGCTCGATACGACGATACCTGCTTATCTTCGCCCCCTCTTGTGAGTACAAGGTTCGGCCTGCGGAAGACATCACCTGTGCGCCGACACCAGGAACGGTGCCTGCAGCAGCAGCGCTTCTTACTGCAGTACGGCTGTGACGGGAATCCAGGGCGGCACCGTTAGCTCCAGGTTGTGTGCGAAAGCCTTGGAGATGTGCAGGCACTGCAGTACTGATATGATATTATAATGATAGCTCGGCCAGCTTCTGCCGGCGGCTTGCTGCGCGTCGAAGGAGGGTCAGCGGGCGTCGGCGGTACTCAGGTTGTATGCTATGTGTTGGCCTTCAATATGCCCCCGAATTACGGTAAAGTCGAACGTCAGCGGGCCTGTGCGTGATGTGTCTTAGGAGGCCACTGGGCGGAGAGAGTCACCCACGTCGCTGCAGCATGCCTCGACGCTGCCTCGTCCAGGTCTTCTGGCCACAGCCTCTTGTGCCGCTGCCTTCTGCCGTGGCGCAGCGCAGGAGGATTCTGGGGACCGTGACGCCCAGTTCGAGCCTCGCGATCGCTGCGGTCTTCGAACTCACCCCAACGGCCATACTATTCCTACAGGCCGGCGGAGATCTAGGGAGCTGGTTCGCCGAACTCACAATGAACCTAGCACGCCGGCCGGTCGAGGTCCTTTGCGGGCAGTGACTGCTCCACCCTGCAGGGCGCTGCTGGCGGGCAGCACCGTGACGCCTGCTGCGCGCCCCCTGACATGTAAGCTGCACAGACTCCTCATGAGTACCTCATCTCCAGTACGATGCTCGTCATGCGGGGCTCACCTCAGTATTGCGCGAAACGTGCTGACATACTCCTGTCCGCTGCCGTAGGCAACTCCTCTTAGGGGTGCGCCGCGGCTCGTTGGGTACGCACATTCACGTATACAGCGTTTCCAGCCGGTCGCCGGGTGCGGACGTCAGTTGTTGCGTAACATATTCGCTCTATACGCAAGTCAGTAGACGCAGGTGACCCGTCCTGCTCGTCTAGCCCGCTGGTCACTGACGCCCAACCCCTCTCCGGGATAAAGGAAACGCGGGCCACACAGACCCCAGAACGGAATGCGGGACACCCGGGGTCGCGCGGAAGACCGGCGTCCTCGCGTCACCGCCGAGTGTCTCGTAGGCACGTTGAACGGCGTGACGCAGGCGGAGGCAAGTGACGCCGCGGCGTCCTCCGGACCTCCAGCCGCGCGACGATATCCTCGAGCACGCACTCCGAGGACGAACGACGAGACGGTTCATTTCGGTACTCGGAGTCCGCGCGACCTGATCGAACGCACGCGGATGTATGTACACAGGCCGGCGCGATCGTCCGCCCCGCACCCGCCCCGCTCGCCCCTGTCCTGGCCGAGCGGGGCATGTCACGGCTCCGCGTTGCTGTGAGCGCTGTTCGATCTGACAGTGCCCTCCCCGGGGTCGATCGTGCGTCGTAAGGGACCTCTGGCGGATCCCCCCGTCTTCCGCCCCAAGGTACGCAGGACTCTATTAGGTCCAGGATGATCGACGAGAGGGGGAGGACCACGGCCTTGTTCGTTCGACAGGCCTGTGGAGCATGGCATATATTCACTCACGAGTTCCAAGAGTTGGCCTGGTCACGCCGTGTAATTCGGGAAGCGTACGGAGGCGGCCGTCTCGGCGAGCAGCGCGGGAGGGAGCGTAATAGGAGCTGAAGCCTGAAGGGACATTGAAGGGCTTGGGGCTGCGGCTGCGGCAATGGCATTGATAGTACTAGCGAGGTACCCGGCGGCAAGGTGGAGAGCGGTACATCTATGGCTTAGACTTCGTCTCCGCTGTGTGGGGACTATGGCAGAGCAGCTGGGATGCGGACTTCGTGGAACCCGATGCTTGCTCTGTATGTTGGCGGTAGGATGCGCGAGGCTCGTCACGCTATGAACTGTATGCATGTCTTGCGAGAGTCACAGAGAAGGTCCGTACGGCGCTGTGCCCACGGGATGCGGTGATGCGGCATCGGGGCATATATTCGCGAGGTAGGCGGGGGCGCATGACCAGCAGCGCGACACAACCAGAGGTGGGCATCCGCGCACGAGATCCGCATGGCAGTAGTGTTGTGTTGAATAGCCATTGTAGGTATGATGCTGGTTTGACGTCGTGGGTGCCGTGCGTATGGAACCTGGTGCGCGATGGCCGAGCTCGTATTGGTCACAGCGACCGAGCCCAACAGCCGCGGGAAATCCGGAACACTTGTATTGCGGAGGCATCTAGGGAGAGAAATTGACAATCGTGAGCGGTTAAGGGGACCAACGAGAATCTATGAGAGGGACGGACGGTCACAGCGTCTGAGTCGATATTGGATATCCGACCGAGATGGGGAAACTGGGCCATTGGCCAGAGGGATACCATCAGGCGGAATAGCGAGCAGGTGAGCGAGTACCGTCGATTACCACCGCATACATGCACCTTGCAAACGCTACCGCACGAATTGCGGTAGAGCGGTACGGCACCAGGTTGAGGGATGACTCGTGCGAGACTCTTCGGAGGCCAGCCTACGGCTCTGGGGAGGCCAGTTATGAGGGGTCGCACGTAGAGCTGGAACTGTTGCCGCCGTCGCCGCCGATTGTTGAGTGGAGTTGTTTGGTGCTAATTCCAGTGACGACGAGAGGTGTACACAAGTGGTCAGATGAGGGGAGGATCACAGGGCCGGTCTCTGGGGTGGCGAAAGCGGGGAAATTGGCCCAAGTAATGGTTGGCTCTGATTTCTGACTGTGAAGTTGCAGAACATGATTGTTGCAGGATATCCTAAGTAGCGGACGAACAGAACGCACCAATAACCATGCCAGTGGATACGACAGTCTGCTCCAGGTGAGGACAGCAAGAGGCTGGTGTGGCTTTCTAGGACTGCCAAAGCAGGCGTCCTTGGCAATCAACGTTAACATGATGCCATGGATGGCCCTGAGGGACCACGCTTGATGCATCCATTGCTCGGACGTTGAGGAGAGTCCATGAGCGACGTGAGCAATCTTATTCAGCGCGGGGATATGAGAAAGTAGACTCACGGCTCTGTACTGGATCGTCATATACAGCGCATGATGATCTGCGCAGATTCTGGAGGAGAAAGACTTGTACTCGACCTGCGTGCTGGTGGATCCATGATTGATGTCGCACACGGCATCAGCGTCATCGACGAGTTACAAGCAATAGTTGGCGGGCTGGCCGCTGCTGTAGGTCTCCTCGTCTGACGCAGTGAACGCATACATTGGCTGTCAAAGCTTGGATGAACTGCACTCATCACCACCTTGGCCATACTGCAAGAGCGTACGCGGCAGCCTCATTGCCCGGAGCCTGAGCCCCTCACACGATATCCCAGCTGACGCTTGAGAAGAGTCCCGGTAAGGGAGTACGGACATGCCGGTGTATACTTCCGTAAGACGGATAATAGACGGTAGTCGCGAACAGGAAATTCCCACTTACCTTACGCACAATATCACGTACACCGACGCTGAAGGAACGCGTACATTACCATCAGAGCGTAATACGAAGACATGGCTTCCGACTATGCATCTGCGCTACCGAGGGCCGCTGCCCCTTTCCTCTCTTCCCTCGCGCATCTTCAGAGGCCAGTAGCCGATGACGAGTTTGAAGGGACGGAGGCAGTCTGCGCGTGACAAGAGCCATATCGATCTGACCTTAATCTCCCAGCGGGTTTGCTCTGCTTTTCGAACTCCGCTGTGGCTGCATCAAAACCGACATCTTATCTACTCGTCCCCACGCTTGAGGCGCGCGTCGGTCGCGACATTCACGCGACCGTCCGCGCGCGGTCCTCTCTGCGTAGTAGGTACTATAAGTTACTGACTGGGCAATATGGGGTTCTGTTTGCAATACTGATATCTATAGCACAATATTCTGTCAGGACTGGGCTTGCGCGCCAGGCGTGCATTCATTATGAATATAGTACCGCATAACTCAGCATGCTGCTCGAGGGCATCCACCCCTCCGCGGAGTGATATCACGCACGCTGTACATGGCCTAACACAGGCCTCTATTCTTAAATAACAGGCGACGTGGAGAGAACGGCACGGCGCGCGACGGTCGCGCGCATCGCGAGTTGGTCGCGACCGACGCGCGCCTCAAGCGCCGGTTGGGGACGAGTAGATAAGATGTCGGTTTTGATGCAGCCACAGCGGAGTTCGAAAAGCAGAGCAAACCCGCTGGGAGATTAAGGTCAGATCCATATCGGGCGATATACTCGGCAGGAAGTTCGGGGTGCGTAAGCCTTGTTGACTTTGTGCGGCAACGAGGCCATGGCTCTGAGGCATCGAAGGCTGCGCTGCAACCAGCAGGCAGACGAGTGGCCGCCATCGATAAAGACGCATGCAAGCCAGCCGGACTGGGCTTCTGCAGCACGGGAAAGGGGGCTGCGATATCATATATCAGGAACGGGGCATGCTTGGAGAGAGGGGTATATATGCGTCAAGCTGAGCTGGACTTGCCTGGCAGACCGTGCTGAAACATTGACCGTCAAATATGGGCAGCTCAGGGCTGTTGCTCCAGGTCGGAGTGGAGGGGCGGGTATCATATTGTTCGCGCGACTGCGCGTGTTGGGACGCAAGGATTACACACGACGCTGGCGCGTGTCGATGGCGGGCTTCGATAACGCTTGGGCTGTAAAGTGGTCTTGTTTCGTGCACATCGCTGCAGATAGATGTGCTGGTTCAGGCGATTTATGGCATGGGAGATGAGGGCGGAGATGGTTGTCGCTGGAAAGAGACGCGTGGGGAATGACACTCCGCCGCGGTCAAGCGAGAGGGCGGGGGCGTGCAGCTGATGTTGGCTGTGGCGACGACGGCGATCTTGTCTTCGTACTCTCAACATCGCTGTCTGAGCTCGGTCTCGCAGATCGAGCCGTGCTCGCTGTGCTTGCCGTCCTGCAGCAACTGCCGCCACCATTGATCCACGCACCAACACCACTCATCCGCGGGTCTCCTCGCCGTACCAGACACCAGCGCTGGACTCCGACCCCGCCACCCACGGACCCCGCCCCTGCGACCCGCCCAGCTCGTCCCCGACGCCTCGCACTCCCGCACACAGTCGCAGCAGCACAGTCCCGCACATCCGCTCTCGCGCTGAGCTCGAGGAGGCCGACAGCGACGCGCCGTCTCCCCAGTACGCTCCGCTCTCCGTCTCCTCTCCCTCTTTGTCCTACCTCCACCCATCTGCGTCTGCGGCCGCATCCTTCTCGTCCCCACAAGGCCCCTCTCACATCGACCCTGACGGCGAGCTTGCCCGCGCACGTAAGAGACAAAGAGTCGACCTTCAGCCCGAGTCCCCAGCTGCATTCGCCCATCGTCGCAACATGAGGCTCACTGAGAGCGATAGAGACTCTGCCTTGTCTGTGTCCCTAGACTCTGTCCCCGAGGCCGGCCCCTCACATCCGCCTGGCTCCTCGAACGGGCACAACGGGATTGCAAAGAGCAACGGTTTCTCTCTTCCTCACACAAACGGAGCTTCCAACGGCACAGTACATGCAGACGTAGACGGACATGCATCGGAGAGACACAGGCCGTCGATCCCACGAGTCGCACTACCCGGCCGGACACTCTACGACGACTCGTACGTCGATAGAGAGGAGTTCGTCCGTCTGGTCATCCAGAGCCTACGGGATGTCGGGTACATGTAAGTCCCATCCGCTGCTGTTATTCTGACGCTTTAGCTCAACGGCCGTGGAGGGAATCGGCAGCGACCCTCGAGGCCGAGTCGGGCTACATCATGGAGACACCAGAGGTTGCCGAGTTCAGGCGGTGCATACTGGACGCTTCATGGGCATCTGCGGAGGCGGCGCTGATGCGTCTCGGTGTCACGGAAGGTGAGGGACTATGGGTGAGTGCAGCAGAGACAGGTTCCATCAGCTTTTCGTTTTCGCCTGACACGCTGTGCAGGACGCAAGGTTCCTCATCGCGAAGCAGAAGTATTTGGAATTACTTGAGGCGGGCAAGCCGTCGGCGGCATTGAACGTCCTGCGGAACGAACTCGCGCCATTAAACCCAGAACTAGACCACTTGCATGCATTATCCAGGTTCGTGCTACATCCGGTATATGTTAGTGACGGGCTGACATACGGTTGCTCCCCTATCGTCCAGTCTCATGATGTGTTCCGACCCCGCGGACCTACGAAGTCAGGTAGCCTGGGACGGAGCAGGTGGTACATCACGGCGACGACTACTCATGGACCTACAACGTACGCGCACTTCGGCCTATGCATCTCGAGCCAACTGACGTCTCCATGCACAGGCTATATTCCCTCATCGGTCATGATTCCCCAACGACGGTTCGCAACTCTGCTCGAGCAGGCACGGTCATACCAGCAAAGCCGATGTCTATACCACAACGTGCCGCTGCGGAACCAGTCGTACTCCTTATATACGGACCACCTCTGCGACCGGAACGCGTTCCCGCGAGTTACGACGGCGGTGCTGTCCGTGCACGAAGACGAGGTGTGGAACCTCGAGTGGAGTCATAATGGCAGATTTCTGGCAACAGCGAGCAAAGACCGGACGGCGATCATCTGGCGCGTCGAGGTAAGCACCTAGTGAATGCAGCATATGTGGCAGAGTGCTAACGATACCGAACAGCTCGACAAGGACCCCCGGTTCAGAGCGTATTCGCCAGAGTTCACGCTGAGCGACCACGAGTACCCCGTCGGCTGCGTGTCGTGGTCATTAGACGACTCGGTATTACTCACGGCCTCGGAGAACCGAATCACGTCATGGAACGCCCGAGTGAGTCCTCCGTCACCATACGACGCTAAGGCGCGTATTTGCTTACACTCTCGGACAGTCGGGCATGCGGATTCGTACACTCGAGCAGCACACAGACGTGGTCACCGCGCTCGCGTGGCTCCCGGACGGTTCGGGGTTTATCTCCGGCGGCCTCGACCGCAAGATCATCCTCTGGGTGAGCCTTCCGCAGCTACGGCGAGTGAAGGACAGTGCTGACCTCTGCGGTACCCTGGCCCGTAGGACGCGGACGGCAAGCCACGAGACACGTGGTCGCGTACGCCCATCCGGGTGACGGACCTGCAGGTGTCGCCCGACTTCACGCGGCTCGTCGCGGTGGGCATGTACGACGCGCCGCCGGTGCCGCCTCCCGCGGGCGCAGCGCAAGACGGGGGCGCGGGTGGCGCGGCGGCTGGAGGGGCGGGTGTGGGACGGTCGGAGACGCGCATCGTCATATACGACCTCGCGACGAAGCAGCCAGAATCGTGCGTCTTTTTTGCTGCTTTTGCGTGTTTCTCTCCGGGCGCGAGCGTGCCTGGAACAGGAACCGTGGGTGTGCTGGATGCTGACTGACGCGGACCGGGTGTGCGCACGCAGGATGATCCGGCTGGAGGGCGAGCTCACGAGCGTGAAGATTTCGCAAGACTCGCAGTACGCGCTCATCAACCGTGCGTCCGAGAACGGACCTCCGGCGGTACGTCGTGTCGCTCACATCCGCCACGGAGCGCTGTGCTTACGCCAAGGTATTCTCAGGAGATCGAGCTGCTGGATCTGAACACGGAGCAGGTGGTGCGCAAGTACACCGGCCACAGCCAGTCGAGGCATGTCATCCGCAGCTGCTTCGGCGGCGTCGAGGGCAACTTCGTGCTGAGTGGGAGCGAAGGTGCGTCTCATGCGTGCCTGGCGTCGCGCCGCGTCTTCGATCGATACTGACTTTTCTTCGCGCGCTCTCCCCTGATTTCCCTCGATTCTGGAATGCTGCGCCGCATATTTCGCGCCCCCTTCCCGCATCCGCACCCGCACACTCGCGCGTCCTCGCACACGTACGCGCGGCAGACGGGAACGTGTACATCTGGCACCGCGACACGGGCGCGCTGCTCGAGGTGCTGGCGGGGCACGGGGAGGGCAGCGTGAACTCGGTGGCGTGGAACCCGGTGAATGAGCGCATGTTCGCGTCGTGCTCGGACGACAAGACGGTGCGGATCTGGGAGGCGCCCCCCGCGGACGCGCTTGCGGCCGGTGCGCGCGCAGTCGGGGTCGAGGTCGATGCGCACGAACGTGGGCATGAGCATGAGGCGGAGGTGAAGGGGAAGGGGAAGGGTCGGTGGGACGCGGCGCCGTCGACGTCGACATCGACGTCAGCGGGCGCGGGGTCGAGTCTGGGTACGGATGTGGGGAATGGGTACGGTATCGGCTCGGCGATGGCACTCTTCTGAAGACCCCCCGCACGCGCGTCCACTCGAATCCGGCCGGGGACCGTTCCGCATGGCAGAACCGGTATCGCGCTCTCGTTCCGTGCACTCCCTAAGACACTGCTCATCTAATGGCCCGCATCTTCATTACCACTCACTCTTCGTCATACCTCGGACTGGTCGGTCGCGTTCTCCGCGCTGTCCCGACCTGGCCCTACCCACGCATTCACGATCGCCCACTCTCTCACTCGCTCTCGCTCTCGCTCCCGTCTTCGTCCGGCGGTCCCGTCATCCGCCCTGCATCGTGTCCAGCCTCGCACACACCACGCATGCTCTGCTCTGCTCCCTTCCACACGTCATGTCTCGTTCGCCCATCTCTCATCTGCACTTCCGTTCCGAGTCTTCATATCCGCCCACTACTAGTTAGACTGTTCTGTATACGATACGACGACGACGCTGCGTACGTACTGGCGCAACGGAGGCACGCGAGGCGACGACGCCCTCGCACGAACGGCTTGTATAATATGTTATGTATGTATGGACGGATTCAGCGTCGCGGCAAATGTCATCTTGGGAAAATTGGACGCTACGGGGGCACCTTGACTTCGTACCACCATCATCTCGTTTTTCCCACGCTCCCCCCAAGCGTGCGGAAGGCGATACGAGAGGCTAAGCACATCTCAATTCACCTAGAACACTCAGTACACAGGTATAGGACAGAGCAGACCCCAAGAACTGTAAGCAAACACGGGCGGAGTGGCCCGAAGAGGA
Source organism: Trametes sp. AH28-2 (assembly GCA_001304625.1). NCBI lineage: Eukaryota > Fungi > Basidiomycota > Agaricomycetes > Polyporales > Polyporaceae > Trametes > Trametes sp. AH28-2. Next base: position 69,314 of record LJJJ01000240.1, read on the forward strand.
GGAAATACTACAGGTATGTCATACTGCTGCCCGGTGAAGCCTGGGGTGGCGGATGCTTGCCAACTGGCGAATGCCCGCAAGAGCGGATGCCTGCCTACGCGCGGATGCCTGCCAGCGTGCGGATGCCCGCGTCGCTGCGGAGGATGATAATATGTGAAGAAGCCTGAGAACCGCGAAAGGCTGACGATGGCTCGACCTAGCGGAAGGCTGCTGCGAGACGAACTCGTGCTGTAAGGGGAGTTGACACCGAGTGAGCACCTGTGCCGACCTAAGCATGATCATGCCACCCTGCTGCAGTGTATAGAGGTGAAGACGGGGTGACGAAGATGGGCGATGCTGACTGACGGCTGATCGGAATGTGGATACTACGTGATAGGAGGCCAGTGCGGAGCGATGAGAACCATGTACACGAGCGCGGCCCGAGAACATAACTGATGATGAACCTGGCTAATACACTGCGCGTACACAGTACGAACGCCCACTGTACAGCCCGTAAACGAACATACGTGCTAGGCACGGCCCCGATAGAAGACCTGAACGCGTATGAGTAGTGGATGGCGCGATAAGCACATCACACAAGTGAGTACAAGTCTCTTGGAGTGGAAATAAGCCGAAGCATGGCGGGTGCTGCTGCACGTAGATGCCTGGATTTTCTCCGGAGACTACGTGCAGCGGACACCATGCGGAAGGAAGTGAACGCGGGCATAACGGACTAAGAGAAGAGGAATCCGCGCTGCGATAGCCAGGATCGGGGGAAAAGTGGATGATAGAACAACCGAACTAGGATGAACTCTGAGCGTGCATGGGGGGTGTGCACTGTAAGAGATGTGGATTATCCTGGCGGATATCTACTACGCTGGGATATGGGACCTTGATGTCAGAAGCCAAATGTGGACCTCGGAAAGTGGGCGCTGGCTAATTCGCTTCCACGAACGATGGGAGAACTGTCCAAACAAAGATGATCTGTGCACAGATAGGCCTCAGCTAAGACCATAGCCTGGATAGGTGAATATCCTGGCGTAGGCCCCCTGTTTCAAACATGGGATGAGATAGGTGAAGCAGTCCTGACTATGCACCCTCTCCCATCTACTTCTCATTGACCTGGCTAGGGGAGAGTGCCTCGCGACTAAATCGCTTCACGTTGACAGGAATATATGCACTGAAGCAGATGGGGAGCACATGCTGCTGCCCAGACTGACCTCTGAGAACCCAGAACCTCTGGAAGAACTAATAGGAACACCCCCACTGAGCGATAGCGGCGTCGGAACCGCCCACACACTTCATTAAATTTAAATGACTCCCACACGTTTATAAGGGAGGAATTTCTACAGCGTGGACGCACATCTCCCCTGCCATCCACCCACCACCTGCAATGAGCTCAGTCACTGTCTACACCAACGAACGGGGTAGAGCACCAGCAAGCTTACCACGAAGCACCGATTTCACCAACGTTATGTTCCTTGATGTAGCGGTACCACCCACAACGCCCCTCCACGTCGGACAGCATGTCCAGATCCAGATCCTCACCAGGCTACAGGACAGTAACGGCCGAGTCCTAGCTGGATACACGACAGCGCCGGCGGGGATCGATGGGAGGATCACTGGAGTCCGAACGATGGAGCTAGCGATAACCGAGTTCATTATCACCAACGACGACCTCATGTCACAGACGCAGTACGCCTACCTATCAATCCAACATATCCAAGGGACCACCGTCAGACTGGAAGCGTGGCGAACCGTACTCCGCACCCTCCTACTCCCCATCCTACCCCACACGAGGCACATCCCGCTCGAACGGAACGCCGAGATCATCCCGAGAGCCTACCTGGCTAGCGGAGGCCGTGTCCGGAGCGTGGAGAACGGCTTCGCCCAGCTGGTGACCGAGGTGGATGAGAGCGGAAGCGAGGAGTGACAGAGGTGCGCGCAGCCGCTGAGTACAACTTGGGCCTGATGGACGATGTGATGACAAAAGAGACAGGTGACGGTGCGCAGGTGGCTGCGAACGATACGGGACAGGAGCGAGGACTTGACGATGAATGTTGTAGAATGAAGTGCGCCGTATGTTGCGATGTGTCCAGCGAGGAATGTCAAGGGACGTGAATACGTGTCGAAATCGGAGTGAACAGACACCCGATGTGGCCGAACGGAGGCTCGGGCCGATGTGGCTGAGATAGCTCTAGCCGCCCGGATGCCTGCGACTTCCGCCTTTGGAAAGCTCACGCGAGCTGGGCGCCTGTCTGCGAGAGAATAGGAAACGATGAGTGCAAGAGCGACGTGCGCGTCCCCTGCCCGCCCCAGACGGCAAGAATGCCCACCTGCAACCGAGCGCGACACCGACGGACGCTGGGCGGGAGCCGACGAGGAGGCCGCGCGCGCGCCATAAAGAGTGAGCGCGCGAGCTGCTGCAACCCCCATCGCGCCCCTCCTCATCCTGCCTGACGGACTGCGCGAGCCTACTCCGAGCTGCTTACCTGCCTGCCCCTCGCGCTGATGTCTAACATCTACCGACTGGCGATGGCTGACGTGCCTGACGACCTCCCGGCCCTTGACACGGAAAGTGCTGCGAAAATACCGGATCCGCGCGACGACAACGACTCCCCGCCCCTCCCCACGATACACCCTGTCACGTCGCCTATCCCCCCGCTCGATAGCACGCCGGTGTATGCATCCGCGGCGCGAGGAATTGGCTTTCTAGGGCACCAACTCCCGGGCGAGCGAAGCGAAACAACGCAGGGCCCTGCTCTGGCTGAAACCAAACCCCTTGACTGGCCGAATGTCACGGATTTCAGCGACCTCTCTGCGCCTGTGACCCCCTCACCGCTCCCAGCGATGGCGAGGCAGCATGCTGCCACCCTACCGGCAGCCGCTGTCCGAGACTTCGACCTGAACTCGGCGCCCTCTCGCAAGCGCGTCCGCGTCTCCGCGTCTCCGCAGCGCCCGCCGATGGCAGTTCGAGCGAGCGCACCGAGTGGCGTGACGCTCCAGCAAGCGAGCAACCAACCAAAGCCGGACGAGAATCCCGGGGTGGCGACGGCAGAACGCGGGACAGCGGAGATGCAGTATCTGGAGTACGAGGATCGGCTGAACTGTGCAGGTACATGATGTGATAGCTGCGTGTGGGCCAGAAACTAATCTTGCCAGGTCCGGATGCGCGCGGCCCTGTGGATCCGCAGCATGGAGCCTGGCAGGCGACGCACCCGCCCACAGGCGGTACGGCCCACGCGCCAGGAATGGCACACGCCCTCGTGCCCCAGTACGGACTCTATGACGGGAACGGGACCGTGCCCGAGCCCTACGACGTGGACGACCTCGATGTGCTCGTTCTCGAAGCAAACTATCAGCAACACATGTCTAACATGAAACGCGCCTGGCTGAATGACCAAGTCGCCACTGCGTCGGCGGCCCGCAGACCGAAGCTGGTGCAGCATGCCCTTAGGATGCTGAGAAGTGCCGATCCCGACTGGACGATCATTGTGGGTGTCTATGGACTTCCATGCGCGAAGCGCGCTGACGTGACCTAGTCTGACCGCGCCAGCGGACCAAGCGCGGAGCGGGTGGGATCTGAGCGCGCACTTGAGACGAGACGGGATGCCGCCTGCAATCCGAGCGCCCCGAGCAACCCCGCGCGTGAGTAACCCCCGCACCTGTGCTGCTATACCGTGCATGTGTCTAAGTAGCGCGGCAGTGAGACAAGACCCCTCCTGGGACACTGGGAGGACGAAACAAGCTGACCCGATGGAAGTGGATGCCCCCGCTCAGGCAAGTGCGGGTGTAGGCGAGCCTCGATACCACCCCTACGCGGCCCTCCACCCGAACCCGCCGAGTGCGCCCTTCTCGACCCTAGCTAACGCGCTGGGATTGGACCCCCTGCCGACGCTGGTTCCTATGCACACGACGCCTGCGACAGCTCAAGGAGATCTGCAAGCCCCGATCCTTGCGGCACCGAGTAACGCCCTGCCTCCTCATGAGAACAACGGCTCCCTTGTGGGGAACGACAACGCGGGGCCCGAAGCTGCGCTGCCCTCCCTTGCCCCGACGTACACCTGCTTTGGACCGTGCCGCGTACTGAACCCTCCGCCGGAGGGCTTTCCCCCGATCCTCCTCGCGGGACCGGACGGCCTGCTCCGCGGACTGACGAAGGACAAACAGACGGCTTGGGGTAACCTGGACCCTGCGAAGGAGATCCTCGTCCTGGTTCACGCGCAGACTGACTTCTGCCATGACACTAACTACCTGAACGCGATCAAGACGCTCATCACTGCGGCGGTCAAAGCGGTCACGCAGGAGTCGGGCTTCTCTGTCATCAAGCCGGACCGCGACATGCGGAACATCCTTGGCGAAGAGTTCCCGGCTGTCTGGCTGCTAACGGGGCTCACTGCGGAAGGGCATCGACGCTGGAGAACGCGACGCACCTGGCACTTTGACGACATCACGCTCCACTCCCCGCCTGTCTACAAGGGCGCGTCGAAGCTCCTTGGGCTATTCCGTGGCCCGAATGACCTTGACGAGTCGCGCGCGCGCGAAGCTATCCACGCCGCCCTCCTCGGGAGTGACTGGGTCGCGAGACTGGCGACAATCCTGCGCGACGAAAGTGTCATCAAGGCCCCGCGTGGACACACGCACAGTGTAGTGGAGGACTACAAGGCAGACGCGGAGCAGATCATCCGCTCCATCGAGGTGCGCACGTACCTCGAGATTCTCCCGAGCCTACCGGGCAAGCCGAACGAAACCGCACATGGCGACACGATCTGCGTTGTGTACCGCGACCCGCCGGTAGACTTCAGGTGCCACCAGGCGTGGACATGGTGGATGCAGGACGCGGCGCGCCTGGTCATCACGGGCACCTACCTGGACAGCGGGCTCGTCCCGTGCTCGGTCAAGCGATGCGCGGGATGCCGCGGCGGCGATCACAACCTTCTCAACTGCCCCTTCAACGCTGTCCCAGGCTTCAAGGGCGCGCTGACCATTGGGGTCCACGAGCGCGGGGCAACCTTCACCACGACGATCGAGCCGACGTATGGCGACGCGTCCGCCCCGATAAACCTAGAGCACCGATTCATGCACTGGGATCCCCGTGCAAACCTGGCCTCGCCCCCGCCCCAGTACCAGCCCCGGACGCAGTACCCAGCCCTGCAACCACACCAGCCCCCACCGCCGCAGTACGGACCTGGCAACTCCTATCAGCGCGCCCCGGCCTGGGAGTATGACTTGGAACCTGCGCAGCGCTGGGGGACCTCACATCACGGCGCACAGGGGGGCCCCAATGCGCAGGCGGGCCCGTCCAGTGGGTGGAAGAACGCGCACAACGACGACGATGGAGGTCGCCCGCCGCGATGGCAGCAGTCGTCCCAGAACGACAACGGTCGCTCGCGCCCGCCGAGAGCTGGGGCACAGAAGAACAGGCGCGCCCAACGTGCACCTGGCCCGCCGGGCCCGCCGAACCAGGAGAACGCCCCGGGCTACCCCGGCTTCGGTGGATACCAGTAGATGGTAGATGTGAATGATGTAGATCGCGACCGTAGGACGACACGCGTGGCCGGAGACTGCTGAGATGGTTAACAGGTGGCCGCGATGTACAGCGCGAGCACTTATCTTGCTACGACTTGAGTAATACGTCTCCCCCTGATGTTAGCTAGCCCCTGCCTGGCGCATCCCCAAAGCAATGAGAGATCCTGTGTATATCTGAACGAAGGGTGATGGAAATGAGGAGTGTGCTGCCGCCGCAATTGACCGAGCGGGGGTAAACGAACAATGAGTACAAGCAGACTGCCCGGGATGCCGCACCTGACTGCAGCTATGCGACGTACTGGTCCTCTCCTTGCCCAAATATACTGGCTCTTGTAGCGCAGGAAAGCAGGAGTGAAACACAACTAACGGCGGCCTATTGAGGCCTCGACGTGCCGTGCTGAGAAGCTGAAGCCTGTAAGGAAGCGCCACTGCGGACGGAAGTGGGCCGTGACCTTGTGCGCATAGTCGACCGTGGAAGCCGGTATATGCTCCCTGACTGTCCGCTAAGACTGAAGGCGGCACAGGACACCTGTCAGTCACCACAAACAACGAACCACACTATAACATCTCATCGGGAAACGTCGACATCACTGGCTCGTGCTCCAGTACTGTTCGAGGAGCGGGGGACCCCTCTGCCAGACTCTGCCCCGAGGACAATAGTATTGGGAACGGTGGCAGCGCCGCGGAACGGAACTCACCTTTGCGACTAGCGCAGGGGCCGGAGTTGGATCCTAGTGAGCGACGAGGGCCCCGGCTGGATGCGAGGGGCCTGAACGCGGTGGCGGGGTCGGGGGCGGAACACGGGGAAGAAGCGAGCGAGCGAGAAGCGAGAGAACGCACGCGCCGGCCGAAGATGCGGAGTAAGGCGCGTATAGCGGTCGCGAGTCTGAACCTAAAGGGCTACGGCACGGAGAGCCGCCAGCATGGCTCATCCAAATGGCTGTTAGTGAACCAGTTAGTCCGAGATCGGCGGATTGCCATCCTAGCGGCGCAAGAAACCCACCTAAACGAGGAAAGGGTCCAATCGCTGCGGCAAGTCTTCGGGAGGCACATGGATATCCTCTACTCCCCGGATCCAGAGAACGCGACCGGAGCGCGAGGCGTCGCTGTTGTGATCAATAAACGGATACTCAAGGATTGCAGCCCCACTATAGAAACCGTCATCCCCGGACGAGCTGTATTATTAACCATTCAGTGGTCTGAAGAGCGGACGCTGAAGGTGCTAAATGTGTACGCACCGAACGATGCCCAGGCGAACGCGGACTTCTGGCGTAGCATCGCGGAGGCCAACTTGGGACGTATTGACTTGCTTCTAGGGGACTGCAATGTTGTGGAGGATGCAGCAGACCGCCTCCCCCCGAGGGAAGATCCTATGGCACCGAGAGAGGCGCTGCAAGCACTGTGTGAGAAGCATGAGCTCCGGGATGGATGGAGGAACGCGAACCCAATGGCAAGAGCCTACACCTACCTGCAGGACAGCACGCTCTCCCAGTCGAGGTTGGACCGTGTATACGGCAGGAGGGCGCTGCTAAAGGACTGCTCGGACTGGATGATAACTGAGCCGGGGATTCCGACGGACCACCGGCTCGTGATGGTCACACTGGAAAACTACAAAGCGCCCTTCATTGGCAAGGGCCGATGGGTAATGCCAACGCACCTACTGAACGATGTCCCGATGATTGCAACGATGAAGTCGCTTGGGCGAGACCTGATTGCAGCGCTTGAATCACAGAGGGCGAGAACAGATGCGACCAACCCACAGACGGCATACGCGACCTTTAAGCGGGCGCTGACAGATGCGGCGAGGCTCCGAGCAAAGGAGAAAGTACCCAAAATGCAGGCTAAGATAGATCGCCTTAAGCAAGACCTGGCGAAGGTGGCGGAGGAAGCCGGCGCTGGTGACGACGTGCAAAGAGCGAGCTGCACTGAACGCGCGGCTTTTATCCAAGACCGCCTGACAAGCCTGGAAAAGAAGCGGTTCTCGTGGAAGAGGCAAGAGGTAGCGGCGAGGCACTGGGTGCAGAGTGAGACAATGACAAAGTACTGGATGCGGGGCAACACCACCCCTGAAGTGACCGAAGTGATGTACACGATGCTCAGACCGGGTGCTGACCCGCCGCAGTACACCAACCACTCGAAAACGATGGCAGAGATCGCGCGTACCTTCTATGATGAGCTGCAGAATGACGACCCCCTTGAGGAGGGAGAATGCCACGACGAATACATTGATGAAGCCTTGAATGACCTTGAAGCGCGCCTTGATAACACTGCGAAGGCGGATCTTGCGAAGCGACTGGCCGTCGAGGACGTCGAAGAAGCCCTCAGATACGTGGCGATGGGCAAAGCACCGGGCCTTGACGGGCTGCCATCTGAGGTGTGGAAAGCGTACGCGAGGTGGTACAAGGCGGATAGTAAGCGCGGAAATGCTGCGGTGGACATGACGAAGGCTCTTGTAGTAGTCTTCAACGACATCGAGTCCAATGGGCTTATAACGGACTCAACCTTTGCACATGGATGGATATGCCCGGTCTACAAACTCAAGAAAGATAAAAGGGACATTGGGAACTACAGGCCGATTACACTACTGAACTCGGACTACAAACTAATGACTCGCGCGCTGGCGGCGAAGTTGGCGGAAGTTGCGCCGTCCGTAGTGCATGAGGACCAAGCTGGATTCATCCCTGGGCGACGAATCTTTGACCACATCCGGCTCTCCCAACTGATGATCAACTACGCGGAGGCGGAAGAACTGAATGGTGCGATCGTGGCCCTCGACCAAGAGAAAGCGTACGACAAAATTGACCATGAGTACCTATGGTGTGTTCTCCGACGAATGAACTTCCCGGAGAATTTCATCAGAACTCTGAAACACCTGTATGCGGGGGCGAGGAGCTGTGTTATTGTCAATGGGGTTAAGAGTGGACTGTTTCGCGTCTGGCGTGGTGTCCGACAAGGAGACCCGATCTCGTGCCTGATCTTCGACCTTGCGATTGAGCCCCTAGCCTGCGCCCTACGCCGGTCGTCCTTGCAGGGGCTCCGGATACCGGGCGAAGCTGAAAGGCTGATCGCGAAACTCTTCGCTGACGACACGACGGTGTACCTGGACAGTAATGATAAGTACGAAGTGATGGAGAATGTAACGACCAGGTGGTGTCGAGCCTCCCGCGCACGCTTCAACGCAGAGAAGACTGAGATACTGCCGATAGGAACCGTGGAATACAGAACCAGGGTGGCCGAAACGCGGCGGCTAGCCCCTGGCTCGATGCAGATACCAGAAACAATTCATATCGTCAGTGATGGCGAATCCATCCGCTCGCTTGGGGCATGGATCGGAAATGGCATTGACCATGCCACGCCCTGGACCCCTGCTATAAATGTGATACAGACGAACCTCGCAAAGTGGGACAAGGGAAAGCCGACCCTAAACGGGCGAAAGCTGGCGGTGGGTATTGAAGTCGCGAGCCGAACGCAGTTCAAAGCGACGGTCCAGCTGATGCCGGCCAGTGTACTGCGCAGGCTCACACGCATTGTAGCGGACTTTGTATGGAACGGGGACACCCACCCACGTATCGCGCGAGAGCAGCTGTACAAGCCGATCTGTGAAGGGGGCCTCAACCTAATTGACCTAGAGACACGGAACGAGGCCATCAACCTCATGTGGGCTAAAGCGTACCTTGCGGTGGGGCTGAAAAGGCCCCTGTGGGCAAAGGTGGCGGATGCCCTCCTAGCGAGAGCGATTGCGTCTGACTCGAAGGGCACGGAGCTGAATGCCCGCATCAACACTTTCCTGCAGACATGGGAAGTGAGCACACGGGTCAAAGCTGGTCTGCCGCAGAACCTACGTGCGATGATAACTACGGCGAAGAAGTATGGTATTAGGTGCGACGCCCGCAACCCATCCACGAAGCTCCGACAACAGCTGCCTATCTGGAACCATGTTGGAAGGCGCGATGGGAGGCGCAGTGAGAACTCCCCGGGGTGTAAATGTCTCCGCAACAAGCACAAAGTCAGGACAGTTGGGCAATGTGCGCAAGCCGCCGCGAGACTGGAGAACCTTGGCCTCAACCACCACGACCGCGCAACATGCTCGTGTCGTGATTGTGAGCACGACCGCGAGATGTACCAGTGCACTAATCCGCACCGATGCGCCACGGCGGCGAAGCGCCTGCTGGATTGCCTGAGCAGCAAGTGGAGACCGAGCAGAGAAGAGAATGAGGATGGCCTGACGCTTACTGATGGGAGAAAACGCGAGAACGCCACGGCGCGGGCTGAGAATGGCAGAATCCTCTTTGATCCGAGTGTTACGACTGACGCACCGCTCATGGAGTGCCTCCGGGTCTTCGTCCCGAACGCGCCTGCAGACCTGGAGCCAGCGCTGAGGCTGACGCGGGGCATCCAGGTCTTTGAACGTGACGTTGAAGTGCACACGGACGGGTCGGCGCGAGGGAACGGAACGGGCGACGCCTGTGCTGGAAGCGGGATCTGGTTCGGGGAAAATGATGTAAGGAATGAAGGGGTTCGAGTCCCTGGAAGTGTGCAGACGAACCAAGCTGCGGAGCTCCATGCAGTTGCCGCCGCGCATGCAAAGATCCCGCCCTATGCCCCGATGCACGTTGTAAGTGACTCGAAGTACGTCGTGGACGGCCTAACGAAGCATCTCCCGAGATGGGAGCACCGAGGCTGGCTGGGTGTGGCGAATGCAGAGCAGTTCCAGGAGGTCGTGGCCCTGCTGCGCACGAGAACTGTAACGACCCACGTCCGGGTCGTTACGAGTAGCGTAGCCCAGCGGCAGTAGCGCT
>KQ464134.1:17688-79167 GCA_001304625.1 Trametes sp. AH28-2
CGCCGCCAGCGCCGCGACACGAAGCAGACGCGGCACCGGCCGGTGACGAACCCGGAGAACAAGCCGCTGCGGCGGCCGAAGCGCGGCGTGAGGAGCGCGGCGTACGTGATCGAGGGCGGCGGCGGGCGGGCGGACGCGGACGCGGAGGCGGGGCGCGACTACCTGCTGGTGGACGACCCGCTGGAGGAGTTTCGGGAGTCGGAGGCGGTGGCCCGCATGCGGCGCGCTGCGTCGTGCAGCGGCAGGGCGGCGCCCGACGCGATGAAGGCGTTCCGGACGCCGGCGCTGACGCGCATGCGCAAGGCGGCGCTGTTCGGCGGCGGCAAGGTGGTCGGCGACGCGGTGTTCTAGCGGCTCGAAGAGGAGCGTTATTAGTTCTTGAGATCCGGCGTACATACTAGCCCCTGCGCAGAATGCATTTCTACGTTTTCTTGCAGTTTCACGGGTGCACGAAGGAGGCCGGGTCACCAGCCTGAGAGCGGCGCAATCATCATGTAATGTGCGTGAATCTGCAAAAGAACACGGCCAGCCCTGGGCGGCGAGGTGGGCACAATGCCGTAGTCGAGCCGCAGAGTCCTGCATCCGTTGTGAAGACCAAAATCCGCGTCTCGGGGCGGCGGAGTGGTGTGCAACCGCCTCTGCTCCTGTCATGCCTCGAACGACGTGTACCAGATGCACTGTAGAAGACACATGTATTGCAATGCACTCTATGTATATTACATGTCGAGACAGACACGAAGAGCTTCGACTCACCTGGGCTCGAGCTCCTGGGCTGTCCAGCCTGCTGCCCGTCTCCTACTGTACCTGCTGTCCGTCTCCTACTGCTGTCCGTCTCCTACTACTGTCCGTCTCCTACTACTGCACCCAGCCCATCCCCCAACTACTGCCCACATCCTACTACTGCCCACAGCCCATCCCCCAACTACTGCCCACAGCCCGTCTGAACGACAAGAATCGCGCTCCGGCCACTCTTGCTTCGGACCCGAGCGGCCCATCGCCCATCGCCACGCGCATCTCCGTCCGACGCGCACGCATGCCACCCACCTGATGCGGACGTCCTCGCTCGGTTCCACTCACCTAATCCAGACTCGGACACAGCCGCGTCACGCCCGTCCTGCCCTCGTCCCACCGCGCCCGCCGCGCGTCCCGCCCGCTCGAGCGCGCCGTCCCGGAGCTCGTACGCCGGCCGATACTGCGCGGAGCACTGGCACGCCGCGCCCGCGTCCGCCGCAAGCTGCTCGTGCTCGTGCTCGTGCCCGTCGATTTCGCACATCTGGCCTGGGGCGGCCGTTGCCCGAGAGGTGCGTGAGGAGTGATCGATGCGGGAGCGGGCCGCCGGGGACGGTTTCCCCGATGCAGAGCGCCGCAGGGTCGCCGTGGAGGACGGTGAACGTGTCCGGGAGGGGCTCTACGTGGCGCGTCGGCGCATGTCCGTTGGTCGTAGGCTTCGAGGAGGACGCGCCGGATGCGCCGTTCGGCCGTGCGCACTGCGAACACGGCTCGCGCAGGGCGGGGTTCGGGAAGGTGTTGTACGTGGAGCCTAGCGAGGTGTAGCCCTCGTCGTACAGGCTGCAGTAGGGCACGTCGAACCGGCGGAGGTACGCCCACACGTCCGCGTACGACCAGTTGATGATCGGGTTGACGCGGACGAACTGCGGCCAGCCGGCGTCTGTGGGGTTCCGGAAGCCCAGTTTCGCTGCGGCGCGGTCAGACTCAGAGACTGAAGCTGTATGAATAAAGAGACGCACCTCCGTGTGGGTCGCCGCGGCGGGTGCCGATGAGGATGGCCTCGATGTGCGGGAAGCGGGTCTTGTACGTCTGGAGCGCGTGCCGCATGCCCTCGCCGCCCTTGACGTGCTTCGGCTGGTCCGGAACAGGCGGATTCACCGACCCAGGCGTCGGTACCGTCTCCACGGGGAAACTGGGGCCGGTCGGATGCGGGCAGTGGAAGAGGTCGAGGCTGTACGCTTGAGCGGCTTCGTCGATGAAGGCTTCGAGCTGAGGGAAGGGCGAAGGCACGGGGATGTAGACCGCGGACAGTGGCTTTGGGGGTGCAGCAGCGGGCGCGCGGCGTCCGAGCGCGGCGGCGACAAGATGGAGGAGGACGGTGCCTGGGTACATATGAGCGAGCATTCAGTTTCGCGAGAGAAAGACGCACAATCTTTGCCGCCGTTGAAGCTTAGGGAGACGTGGTCTTGTCTGGGGGAGCAATCAGACACGCACGGCGCGGACGTCGCGAATATACGTACCCCCAGGTGTCGAAGGCCTCATCTATGACCCGCAGCGCTTCTCTGACCGGCCCAGCGAGTTCCTCCTCGGATTGGGCGAAAGTGTAGACGGACTGGGCGATCGCAGCATAGTCTGCCTTGCGCATGGTGTCGTGGTGGGTATGATGCTGCCGAGTGGATATGGACGCACGTTGGAGACGGCGGTCGACGTCGGTGCGCAAGTGTGAGAAGCGCGAGCTTATTCCTGGCTGCTTCGGCGGTATCAGGACTGGTCGCGGGAGACTTGCGCGCAGAATCTCGATTCTCCGTGCACCCCGAGAGAAGAGACAAGAGATAGCTATGGCTACAAAGTCTGGCACACACCAGGCGGGTGGTCGTCGAGGGAAGAGTCTGAGCAGGGAGGAGAGCACCCCGGGTCTGCGGATCGCGATCCCCGCGGAGGCGATCATGTCACCAGCGTCACGTCGCACGTGAGCGCGTGTTACTCAGCGCGTCATGCCTCCCGGCGCGCGTCATCGGCCTCTCTTGCTTCGACGCGCAGTCGACCGTTGCTCTCCGTTCATACTTGTCTCAACATCACCCTCTTCTCAGCGCATGCGTAGTACGTGCTACCGTGGAAGATCGCTACGGCCCGGTCTCCGCCGCCCCGCAACTGACTGCAACGAGCGATACGAAGGTGACCGTGACGATGCACCTAGTCTGGACGGGGGTAAGTGAAGCTCGACGCGGCCAGTTCGAGGGGCATGTACCCGACATCATGGTTTCCAGGAATGTAATGCATGGGAAAGCGTCTGTCGTGCGCAGAGATGCTTTTGAATCTGCGCACATTACGAGCATACGTGCACTGTGAGTTTTGGATCCTTGTGGAGATGTAGAAGCACTCACTCTTCGCCAGGCATGTCCACTCTGCCGTTGTCCATCATGACTTCCAAGAAGACTACGGCGTCTGGACGCCCACGTAGTACTGCGCGCCAGCTCCCGCTCTCTTGTCCCGACACCTTCCCCCTCCTGCACGGGGACACCGCTGCGTTATGCGTGGTCGAGGTCGTCCTATGGTGCCCGCTGCTGCATCGATCGCTGCTCACGCATCTGAGAATCGCCTCAGGACAGATGTGCGAGGTCGACGGACACGAGCACGAGCAGCTCGCGGCGGACCCGGGCGCGATCTGTCAATGCTCCGCGCAGTATCGGCCGGCGTACGAGCTCCGGGACGGCGCTCTCGAGAGGGCGGGACGTGCGGCGGGTGCTGCTGCGCCTCCGGGGCCGTCAGCGGCGGCGGTCTCGGCGGCTGCTACGTTCCTCGCGGGGGCATAAAAAAACACAGTAGACTCGACTATATGCGGCATTGTGTTGGAGAGACGAGTTGCTGTTCTCGGAGATGTATGTAGATGAAGTGTGTGAAGTTTTTCTTGGATTGTACGCCTTGTATCACTAACGCATCGTGATGGCTCTGTCTGTGTGGCAATAACCTGTGTAACACAGATTGTTGTTCGACGCGTATCGATCTGCTGTCGACCTTTCAACATAAACGTGTGCGCAGCCAGCCGACTTGCCCCACACGTCTTGCACACGTCACATCCTACGAGTCGGGTCACGCAGATTTGGTCACCTGCATGAGCTCACACACCAGCGCTGATCCAGGTGCGCGAAGCGGTCGTGAGTGCTACACGCGGTCACCGATAGCGGCCCTCCAGCGGGCCTTCGTAGTAGCAGCGACTCCCTCGGCAAACACGGGACTTCTCGAGTCCAGTACGTTGCCAGCGGCCGTGGGAACATTGGAGTCCTGAGAAACGCGGCGGAGCGCCGCGAGCGCTTGACCACGTCCCCCGCTGTTGAATTCAGAACCATTACTCCGTTGTCGCACCCGATACTGTCACTCAACTAGTGCTCAGCGGCTGCCCTTCCGGCTTCTCTGTTGCATACTGTGGTCCATGAAAGGATCACCGAAAAGGACGAAAACATGTGCGTGCCCATTGACTGCTCACGTCGTTGCTACGCCGACTCGGTAACACACAGGCTCCTTTCGATCAACACTGATGTCCTCGGACTCATACTTCAAGAGACAGACGCTGCAAATGTACTAGTCCCACTGTCAGCGACCTGCAAGCGCTTGCGGAGCTACTGCATGCCACTCCTCTTCCACAGTTGCAGAATCTGCACGGAAATGCCGATGAGAGAGATGCCAATACCATCCTCATTGTGGCCCTACATCCGGTACTTCACTTCGCGTGCTCTCGGTGACACGACTAACATAATGGCGGTCCACGTAGGTCGATTACGTTGGAAGACGATTGTTACCAATGGTACGCGATGAGCCGCATACATGAACACAGCAGGGAACATCCGTACGACTCGCACTACATACCAGACCTCCTCCAATGTGTTGTCTACGATCCCGAGGTCCTAGGAGCTGCGCTGCGGGCGATGCCCTCCCTCCGCTCCGTGTCCTTCGACCTCTATGGATGGTCCAAGCACGGCATCCCCTGGCCTGTCGTCGAGGCGGTCTTGACCGTTCCACATCTGCGCGAGTTCTCCTGCAACGGCCATGCGTTCGCCCCACGCGCAACTCTTCCTCAAGGTCCTCAGGCCCTCGTATCTCTTGCCGCCCTCACTACTTTCCGCTATACCAGGCCCGACTTTCGACCTATCCCGCGCACGTATGAATCTGAGGCGGTTGCCCTCCGGCTCGTTCTCCAGCAGATCCATCAATCACTTGAGACCTTGGAGCTATCTACCGAGTCAGCCCCGCTCTCTGATATCGTCGACCTTTCCTGGCCGTGTCTCCGCGAGCTGAGGCTCCGCGGCGAGCTGGATCTGGCAGTAATTTCCTGCACACCACCGATTTCTGCGCTCGCGCACATGTCTGCTCTCCGTACCCTCGATTTGCGCATCTATTCGCCCATGGGTATGTCACAAACCATATGGCCCGCCGGGTATCAGGCGGAGTGGCCGTGGCCGCATCTGCAGCATCTCACAGTCTCGTTCCCCAGCGTGGACGACCAGATTTTTCGACACCTTCCCGACACTCTACGCAGCCTAAATCTTCAATACTATCCCCATCTGTCAACAGACCTATGGCAGATAGAGACCGACGCTCTGCGAATGTGGCAAGTCCGTGCCTCGACGTCCTCAGACATCCTGCGCATCCTGCGCGCGTGTCCAACGCTGTACCTTGACCGGCTGGAGCTTGAGTATCACGAAGATGACGCAGAAGTCAGTCTTTTGCAGCACATCGCGGCGACGCTGCCACTGCTGACATTCCTCAAAATCCGCCGCTATCGTGCACCGGGGGCGCCAGCGGTCGACTTGGTGCGTACCCTCTGACTGTTGGCCATCTTTGGCGCATGCGCTGCTTTAGCACACGTGTACTGACATCTCGCGTACAGAAGAAGTTCGCGCGTCCTCTGTGCGCGCTCATGCGATTGCGTGCACTTTGTCTACACCTCGATCTCCCCAACACGCCCTTGCCTAGACGATACCCGATGCTTACGCGTTACGACTTCATGGAGGATGAGGTAGAGGAGTTCACTCGCACGCTCGAACAAACCGCCTCGACGCTCGCCCCTCTCCTGGGTCCATCCGTCCAAGTGCTGCAGCTCGCCCGGCCGCGCGCTTACGCGGACGACTACTCGTGGGCCGTATACAGGACCATCCGCGAAAACGTGACGAGAGCGGGGGAGTCGGTGCGGGTGCAGTATGATCCTGAGATGTCGGTACGGTGTTTTCCCCCTTCGATGCGGTGCTGCGTTGTGTGCTAAGCGTGCGATGTATTCGCTAGCACGACCCTCCAGCTGAGGAGGAGACGTCATCTTCGACCGACGAGTCGGAACACCGCGCTCCCGACTTTTCGCTTTCAGGGCCTGCACCCTGGGTCCCTCTCCCGGGTCCGTACGCGACACCCTTTCCCGGATTCTTCAGGCGTCTCATGGCACGGATCGGTCGATTGTCTCGCGGTAGCATTTGCGGGTGACCAGAGTTTCAGTGACCAGCGCCACGGACGTGAGACGCTGCGGGACAGCCCGGGCTGAGGAAAGAGGCCCATGTTCTGGGATAGTCAGCCGTGCTGACGACTTCTCCGGACTTCCCATGATCCTTCGTTTATGGTATTATGCGCTATGAATATTTGTGACGAGTATGCTGACAATGAATGGTCGAGTGTGTTCACGAATACCAGCAAGCCTCGTGAGTACAGCGTCCTGCAATCGCGCTCAATGATATGGTGCTCACCTCGTTCACATGCACAGGTGGAGTGATTCGCTTCCATGATACGCCATTCTTGTGCACCATTCAATAGCGACGTTTAAATCCCAGCCCGCCACCAGGTCACCGTTTGTATCACACCGCCAGCTGCACGCGGCGGGCGTGCGCAACGTCCCGTTGATTGCAATTCGCGGCGACGTTCTTCACATGGACTCAGTGTGCGGCGACGAGCAGTACCCGTGCAAGTGAAATCCATCTGGGCTCGCATGTTTGCTGACGGCCCTCCCACAGGCGTTAATGTAGACTATATGGTGTACTGGCAAAGGTGTCGTTCAATTTCACATCGCGTGCTATGCCAGCAAGACTTGCTATGTCAACAAGACGACAGGACTTCATCTGCCCCGCCTTGCTGTCTGTTCGCAGCCCAAGAGAGCGTTTCATGTGTCGGATGCCCAGGTTGTGTAGCGCCAGGCTTCCGAGTGCAGTCGGAGGGCGCTATCAACCCGGTCGCCGACCTTCGGCAGTTCCGTGTTGGACGAAGCGGCATAGCTAGCGGAGGCGCTGCGCCTCGAGTGCTGCGCAGTCCTTCCCGAGAAATTCAACCCTGCCCGACGATTACCTGAAGTCCTCGAGCGTCGTGTGGCTCGTGTGGAGGAAGAGTACCGCGCGCGCGACGAAGCAGACGTATACCTGGTGAGCCGCAAACTGACACTCGGCTGCATGCTGACGCGCCCTACACATGAACAGATCACGGCGCCCCTTCGCGGCTCTCGTACAGCTCCGCACACTCGCCCTGCACTTGGACTTCCCGGTCCCCCTCTGGCAGCACGACTACTACGGACACCGGGAGCCGGCGGTAGCAAAGCTTCGTGTAATCTTATAATAGAGGGCGCATACTCTTGCGCCCTTTCTGGGACTCTCCGTCGAGGTGCTCAAGCTCTCGCGCATCTGCGACGGCCCCTACGAGTACCCATGGGCCCCGTACAGAGCGCTTCGTGCCCGGGGCGCAGCCGACGCATGCGCTGAGGGCGGCGTACGAACAAGCGTGACGTACGACGCTGTTCTTATGGTGTGTCCCATCTCACCAGCCTCGGTGCCTAGCCGTCTGCGCTGACTCGTTTTGATTTGACAGCAGGATCCGGTATCCTATATAATCTCGTTTCGGAATGGTCTCGCAGATGTAGAAAGTGTCTGATACGGTGGTTCCATCCGCTTCGGTGCTCGTGTTTGCATGGAGTCTGACCCCATTCGATGTCGTTCGCAGGTCGCAAGATGCTTGGACGAGAAGTCGGGTACCTCCACGATGTGCTGCCGTGGGAACGGCAGTAATTTGAGCGCGGGGAAAGCCTCGTCGATGCAGCGCAGGAGGGTGCTCTCCTCGCGTTGGCGCTCCGAATCTGGAAGCGAGCTTCGCAGTGAGTCGGTGAGAGCAAGAGTTAGCCACTCTGGTCGTTCCTACGGTCAATGGGTATGCAGCACGATCGACTCGGAGCGAGGAGTCGTTAACGTTCAGTGTGGCAGCTCAGTGGGAGAGGCTTTACTCAATTTGGTTGCAAAACGGGTTCCTCTATAAACGAGTCTAACGCAGTCTAACGCGTCGAGTGCGTCGGAGATCGAACATTGATTCAGGCGGACTGACGTTTCGAACTCCGCCTGCGCCTGGAAGGTCGTGGGCTATAGGGTGCGGTGCACAACACCATCTCACTTCCTCTTCGTTCGGATTCACAGCTCACGCAACGCATTCGACTCCTGCTCTCAGCTCGTATTGCGTGGCTGCTACGCCCATGTGACCGAAACACGAGACAGAAATGTGCGTGCCGAACGAGTCCCGAGCACGTCGCTTTGACTCCAACTCCGTCACATACACAGGTTCCTCACCGTTAACGATGATGTCTTGGACATGGTACTCAAAGCGACAGATGTGGCTGATACACTACTCGCACTATCAATGACCTGCAAGCGTATACGAAGCTACTGCATGCCCCTACTCTTCCACAACTGCGTAATCCTTACGACCTACGAGATGGGAGAGATGCCAGTGCCATCATCGTTGTGGCCCTATATCCGGTACATTTTCTCGCACGCTCTAGGCGCCATGGCTAACCGTATGTCGTCTTGTACAGATCCATCACTCTCAAAGACAGTTGCTACGAATGGCACGTGGGGATGTGTAGAAGCGACCACTACACCGAATTTCCGGATGACGTGAAAGAGTACATACCAGATACTCTCCTGTGCATTGTCTACGATCCGGACATCCTAGGAACCGCGCTGCGGGCGATGCCCTCCCTCCGCTCCGTGTCCTTTGAACTTCACGGGCCGTGGAAGCACGGCCTTCCTTGGCCTGCCGTCGAGGCGGTCTTGACCGTTCCCCATCTGCGCGAATTCTCCTGCAACGGCCATGCGTTCGCCCCCCGCGCGATCCTTCCTCAGGCTCCCCAGGCCCTCGACTCCCTCGCCTCTCTTACCGGCTTTCGCTATAGCAGGCATGACTTTCGACCTATGCCGCGCACGTACGAGTCGGAGGCCGCCGCTCTCAAGCTCGTCCTCCAGAACCTCCATCGATCTCTCGAGATCTTGGAGCTATCTACCGAGTCGGCGCCGCTCCCTGATATCGTCGACCTCCCCTGGCCGTGTCTTCGCGAGCTGAGGCTCCGCGGCGAGTTGGATGTGGCCACCATCTCCCCCTTGCCTACGATCTCCACGCTCGCGCACATGTCTGCTCTCCGTACTCTCGACTTGCGCGTTTCTTCACCCGGGGGCACCTCACAAACCATATGGCCCGCCGGGTATCAGGCGGAGTGGCCGTGGCCGCATCTGCAGCACCTCACAGTGTCGTTCCCCAGTGTGGACGACGAGATTTTTCGACACCTTCCTGATACTCTACGGAGCCTGAATCTGCAGTACTATCCCCATCTCTCAACAGATCTATGGCAAATAGCGACCCAGGCCGTCCGAATATGGCGGTTCCCACCGTCGACCTCCTCAGACATTCTGCGCATCCTGCGCGCATGCCCCACACTATATCTCAACCAGCTGGAGCTCGAGTATCACGAAGACGATCTCGAGGAGAGCCTTCTGCAACATATCGCGGCGGCATTCCCACTGCTGACCTTCCTCAAGATCCGCCGCTATCGAGCGCCGGGTGCGCCCGCGGTTGACTTGGTGCGTCCGCTCTGATTGCTGGTTCTCTCGTGCATGCGTCGCTTCCGGTACCAGTGCACTGATATATGACGTATAGGAGCGGTTAGCACGCCCCCTGTGCGCGCTTGTGCATTTGCGTACACTGTGTCTACACCTCGATCTCCCCGGCACGCCCTTTCCTACGTGGTCGCTCCCCAGTGTAAGACTAGCGATACCGCCGTTCTACCACCTCGAAGAAGACGACATACGGGAATTCCGTACTACGCTTCACGGAACCGCTGGGACCCTTGCCCCGCTCCTGGGCCCGTCTGTCGAAACTCTACGGCTCGCTCGACCGTGCCCCTACGCGCGCGAATACTCATGGGCCGTTTTCAGAATAATCCGGGATAACGTATCGGAAGCGGGGCTCGCCGCGGAGGGAGAGGTCCGGGCGGAGTACGCTCCTGAGTTGTCGGTACGGTGTTCTCTCCATCCGTTCGATGCGATGGTGCGCTGTGTGCTCATCCAGCGTGGCGTTCGTTAGCACGACCCTCTGGATAAGGTGTCATCGCCGCCGGCCGACGGGGCGTGGCCTAGCGATCGCAACCCGTTCCGCCCGGAGACCTGATCAACGGTCCGTCCCCCGTCTCCAGTCTACACGCTAGATTCAGTGTGGTCGGGACAGCCATACTACCCGGCTAAGCCCGGGCTTGTTAGGCGTGTTGTGGCGCGGATTGGTCAACTGTGTCGCGGTAGACTGTGCGGATAACGGCAGGTTCCCCTGGTATGTACTACGGGCATACTACCTAGGGAGACAGCCCCCGCTTTGGAGCGAGAGGGTAGCCAGGCTTGCGGGCGACTTCCCTAGACTGTCCATAGCCCCCCATTGACTTGTACGAGCTGGATACCTACTGTATAACACACTTTCGAGACTTATGTGGAGCACGCTGACAATGTATGACCGAGTGCGTCCACAAATTCCCGCTACCGGAAACGGTAGAGGGTCTTTGCGAACTCTCGACTCCCCCCCCAATTCTTGGGTCAAATCACGTGAAATGTCATGTGACTGTTCTCACGCACGGACCTGGGTGCGGTCGCAGGACGGAACATCGCTGAGCTGCAGAGCTGGTCGTCCACCTACTTCCCACTTGCTCCAATATGGTTCTCACAATCTGTGGATCTTACGATGGTCGTCGTGTCTCTGTGCTATTAGATTCTTCTGTCACGAACTCTGTTATGTCTTCTCTCTTTGCATTGTCGGCCAACGTCCCTCGCCATATCACCATGGACCACGGTGAAAGCCGGCTATGGGCGGTCGGGCCAATTCGAATCTCCACCACGTCTGGCTGGTTCGTTTCGCGCATGCCCTTGCGCATTGCGTACGTTAAGGACCATGACGTGGTACTCGGGGCGGACTGGTTCGCGGGGACTTGCGCCCTATTAGGGGTGTCCTTTGTCCGCGATCCTCTCCCAGGGGTGCTGTTCGCGAGCGGCCATGCCTGGGAGAGATCCCCTTTCACTGATACATGTGAGTTGGCTTTTATACTCTTCATTATGAGTTTCTGATGACGTTGTATAGCCGTACAAATGCACTTGTCTGTTACCGGTGGTGCGGCGGTATCTATCGCACCCTCCTTTGACGATGGGAGTTCTATATCGTCCTCCCAAGGCCTCGGGAGTAATTCGCAGGTGGCCGAGGCAGAGATGCCTTATAATATCGAACCCGTCGCTGCGATGCCCTATAATATTGCTTATGTCGCTGGCGTACTCGCGCCTAGCGTCTTGTCTTCTAGTGTCTTTTCTCCAGACGCTTCTCTGCTTTTCGTGCAGAGTGTCTGTGCTTCGCACGGTATCCCTAACGCGGACGCTCGCGCTATGCAGTGCTCGCTGATGGAACACTTGGTATCTGGTGAGTGTGCTGTTCATGCCGTTCGTCAAGCGCGGGTAGGCTGCGTTCAAGTGGCCGGCAGTATCGACGATCCTGTTGAGTTGCGAGGACGTATTCACGATGCGGTGTTTGCGCACCTGGACGGCATACCCGTTCCAGTCGTTCAGTGCATGTCTCTTCTTTTGAACGATGCGTTGCTTCCTGATGTCCCTGTTAGTCGTGATGTAGCAATCGCGTGTCTGCGAGCTGGGATGCGCGGTGTCGCCGTCGCAGTCGCCCCTCTCAATTCGTGTGACGTCTGTGATCTAGTTGATGAGTTGGATAGCATGCCTATGCACCGACTGTCCGAAGTAGCCGCTGCGCACGGTATCGACAGATGCGCCAGTGGTGTACCGCTGGAAGAGTTGCAGTCCGCTGTCTTCGCTCATATCACAAGTGGTCGATGTGAGAGACGTGATATGCAGGGAGGACCTGCATGTGTTCAGCTGTGTGACGTGTTTGCGGAGCGTTCGGATGAACAACCCGAGGATGGTTGTAACCAACTTCAAATCCGTGTGTTGACGGTGCTTGTGGATCGTTTGTCGCTGTCGGGATTACGTCGAGTGTATGATGCGCATGACCTTACGTATAGTGCGGCTACTTCTGCTAGCCGCCTTCGGCGGAAGCTCAGGAGGTACATAGCCTCTTTGCGCAAGGGCAAGCGGATCGCAATGCCACGGGGACATAAAACGCGCTCGCAGGCAAACGAGCGTCGGCGTTGGCACAGAAAGAGGCAAAACGCCGCGGCTCGTCGCGTACAGGCTCTGCGGGGTATACGTGAACAGTGGCCGCGTACGTTGAACTCGTCTTTGAAGGACAAGCTAATACGCGCTTTCAGACGGCAGACTTCTAGCGAGGCTTTACGGACTTTTGTGTGTGGTTCCTGTGGTAGTGATTCGGCTTTCGGTGACAGAAAAGCGGTTGCTTTAAGCAGCTTGCCGATTCATGCTCTGCGATGCCCCGCCGATATCGTTGCTGATACCGCGGGACGTTTGGCTTATCCAGCGCTAGGCGATGACCGTCTGCCAGTAGATCTACTGTTGCAGCCCGAAGGGGCGACGCGTGACGACGACGGTCGCATCACTGGTATTCAGGCTTGCAAGGAGTGTGCACGGTATCTGTTGAAGGGTTCTGTCCCGCCGCTGTCGTTAGCGAACCGCACGTATCTCGGTCCTGTCCCTCCGGAGCTCAAGGAGTTAACCTTCATCGAAGAACAGATAGTTGCTCGTGCACGTGCAAAGTCGTGTATAGTCCATCTGAAGGAAGATAAAGATCGCAAGGACAAGGACAAGGACGATGAGCGCACTGCTAGTCGACAGCTGCACCTGCAACGAGGGTTCAAAGGTCATATCATAATTCTTCCTCAGAAGCCCGAACGTTTGGATAATATCCTGCCACCTTCTGTTTCAGACATTGTGACGCCGATTTGTGTAATATTTGTTGGGTCCAAGGAACCCACAAAGGAATGGCTGAAAGATAATGCTAAGCCGCTGTGCGTGCGTCGCGAGAAAATCCGTCAAGCTCTGACATGGCTGAAGGCTCACAATAAGTTATATTCCGAGGTGTGTGTTGATGACTCTCGTTTGGCTGCGCTTCCAGAGGACGGTGTGTTACCGTTCCACGTCGAACATATGTTACCAAGTGCAGCAGAAGAAGCCGTGACGTCTAAGTATGATGGCGACGCACACGAGGAGCCGGGCGGTGTCACGCGCGACTTAGCCTGCGACACAACGCCTCCTGTAACCGAGGACGAACCGCAGTATAGCTCACGGGACATAACCCATGCCGAAGTGGAGTTTGAGAAAGTGGTTATAACTGATATAGAAGGGCGGGCTCCCGCTCACGAACTTCGCGCAGCGGCGTTCAGGCATATTCACGAGAAGGGCGGGGGTTACCTTGAGGTTCCCCACGGACGACATCCTATCAATGAGTTTTGTAATCCAGATATGTTTCCTCTGTTATATCCCACACTTTTCCCGTATGGCATAGGCGGTTGTGAAGACTCGTTTCGCAAGCAGCCGTTGTCATTTAAGCGCCACATAAAGCATTTGCTCACTTTGCACGATCGCCGGTTCCAAGAGCACTACGCGTTTCTGTTCATTGCTTTTAATATATTGCAGCGACGAGCTGTACTACTGCACTCCACTCTGAAGGTCAGAAAGGCGAACTTTGCCAACTTCGCTTCCAATTTTGTGGCCGTTAGTGAGGATGCTCTCGCTCGTGTCTGCGCCCGTATTACAGACACAGGTGTTGCGCGTGCGGAGGATGCAGAAGAGCGTCGCGTAGTGCAACTCATGCAGGAGGTGCAGCTAGTCACGCGAACTGTTCCCGGTTCTGCGGCTGCACGGGTAAAGATGCGAAACGAGATACGAGCCCTCATGCTGTCTAAGGGAATGCCAAACTTCTTTATAACTATTAATCCAGCGGATGTATATAATCCTGTAGTGCGCCTATTAGCCGGTGAGGACATCGATGTGGATAACATCCTACCAGGCCAAGAATACGATTATTGGAAGCAGTCGTTACTGGTGGCACGAAATCCCATCGTGGCAGCGAAGTTCTTTCATGAATACATGAAAGCGTTTGTAACCTGCTTACTAGGCTATGATCCTAAACATGAAAATTTAGAAGGCGGTATTTTAGGCGTAGTTAAAGCTTACTATGGTTGCGTGGAAGCGCAGGGAAGAGGTACTTTGCATTGTCATATGATGGTCTGGGTCGAAGGCGGCCTGGATCCCACTGCTCTAAAAGCGCGGCTCGCCGGATCGGGCGGCGCAGAGTTTGGCAGACGTCTAATCACCTTCTTAGACGATACTATAAGTAATGAGATACCTGCCCGCGACGGACTCGACGGAATGGACGACTTACGGACCGATAAGCCTAGCAAGAAACCACTAAGCTGCAGGGGTTTTGACCTTAACGCGGCCATTGACGACATCGACGTCGTTCGACAGAGGTTGCGTGACTTACGAGCACTGGTCGCTTGCTGTCAACGTCACAAGCATACTGCGACGTGCTATAAGTATGTCAAGGATGGTGAGAAACCGCTATGCAGGTTCGAACTTGAAGAAGACAACATCGTACCCGAAACAACGATTGACCATGACACGGGCGAGCTGTCGCTTCGTCACATTGACGGCCTGATCAACAACTTCAACGCTACAATTTTAGAAGCCGTTAGATGCAATATGGACATTAAATTTATCGGTACGGGAGAGGACGCGAAGGCTGTCATATACTACATTACCGACTACATCACCAAGTCACAATTGAAAACTCACGTTGCTTATTCGGCCCTGGCGCTGGGCGTGAAGAAAGCACTTGACGCGAATCCACACCTCGAGGAGACCGACACTGTTCAACGGGCGAAAAAGACACTCCAGAAGTGCTCGTTTGCACTCATTGCTAATCAGGAGTTGTCGGCGCAGCAAGTGGCAACATACCTACTGGAATTGGAAGACCACTTTACAAGCGACGCATTCAGCAATTTGTACTGGCCTGCCTTCGAACGTCACCTTGAACGGTTACATCCCAGTCCGGAGTGTCACTACGAATTGGCGCGGACGGATGAATGCGGAGAAGTTCCGGTTGCTAGTGATTGTCCGGCACCGTCAAATTCATCCGACGGCAGCAGTGGTGAAGAATTTATCGATGACGTACCTGACGCTGAACCGGACGAGGACAGCTTCGCGGCAGACGACCACGATGAAGTGGTCATATCTACAGACGACGACGGTCAAGTCGTACCGCTCAGCGATCAGCTTGCGGATTACACTCTCAGAGGACAGCAACTAGAGGACTTATGCGTGTGGGACTTTGTGGCACAAACGGAAAAGGTGTCGCTTAAAGCGCGCATCGACGATGACGATACCTCCGTGACCTCAGACGAGGACGATCACGATATCGACGATGACCTCGACGGCTTACCTGCCGCGTCAGACGGTGACAGCGACAGCGCCGACCTGCAAAACGATGAGTCAGATACAGAGGAAGCACAGACGGATATACTCATGAGGGACGAGCGTACCTTGTTCCTTGTCCCATTCGCGGCGGCTCATACAGAGAATTCCAAGAAATGCTTGAAAGTCCTGCGGCGCTCGAGACGCCGGGTGCCGGTTCCAATTGGTCCACGTTTACCCCGAAACGATCGTGACAACGAGCGGCCTCGATATTGCAGACTTATGCTGATTTTGTTCGTACCGTGGCGAGTACTAAGTGACCTCAGACAAAACAATGAAAGCTGGATAGAGGTGTTCGAAAGGCACAAAGTTAAATTCAGCGCAGATCAGTTAGAAATCATGCAGAATATGCGCATCACTCACGAGTGCAAGGATAGTCGTAATGATCACATGCGCGACCGTGAAAAGCGTCGCAAAGTACGCTTCCATGCCACCGCACTAAACGATTACGACCGTATACGATCTGTAGAGACCGATGAGCTGCTGGATTTTACTCAGACCGACATCCTTGACCACTTACAGTGCGTAGACGGGGCCAGACAGCACGTGAATGACCTTGCACTTTCACGCGTACTGGACTGCGTGATGACCGCGGAAAGATGTGACCTCTTTCGCCTTCACGGTTCGCGAGCTGCCACTGCAACGGAAGGTCTATCAGCCACCGATCTTGATCACAATTCGGACGACAGAAACCTTGAGAGCGACTGGCAAACAGAGTACCAAGTTCGACGTACTCGTTGGAAAGAAAATCTGGCACCTCCATCAACGTCGTGTGAGCCACTCAATCGAACTGAACTTACCGAGCTTGATATACCCGACATCTCCGTCCGACAACAGACGGATTTAGCGGACAGCGGCGCTGAGGCAGTAGCTCGCATTGCTGAGGCGCTATATCCTCCCGCGGACAAGCCAGTAGACGTTAACGCACACGTAGCTAAGTGGACACTGAATCGTGAGCAAGCCAGAGCATTCAGCATTGTCGCAGAGCACTCGCTGCGCGACACCGCGGAACCATTGCGTATGTACCTTGGCGGATTCGGAGGGACTGGGAAGTCGCGTGTCATCAATGCCTTGACCTCCTTTTTCGACGAACGTAATCAGAGCCGACGGTTACGCCTGGCGTCGTATACTGGAATCGCTGCACGCAATATTCGTGGCGTGACCCTACATACAGCTTTGAGCCTTGACCAACGAAAGTCGGGTAAAACAATAGGTGGTAAAACTAAAGGCGACTTAGCTGCCATGTGGGAAGGCGTCGATTACCTGCTCATCGACGAAATCTCAATGGTAGGCTGCAAAATGCTAGCGCAGATCAGTGAAGCTCTATGTGATGCTAAAGGGAACACGAACCCGTTCGGAGGGATAAGTATTATCGTAGCTGGAGACTTCGCACAACTGCCGCCGGTCGGTGAGACCAGACTATACACGTGGGTAAACGTCAACAAGCGGTCTAGTGCGTCGCACGATAGCGGGCAGGCTGTCGTCGCTGGCAAGCTACTATGGCTCACCTTCAACGTCGTCGTCCTGTTAAATCAAGTCATGCGTCAGCGGGGTTCAGAGAACACGACATTTGTAGACCTACTAGCGCGTCTCAGGCTAGGTCAATGCAGCGCCGAAGATTACGACTTGCTTCAGTCTCGTGTGCTGGAGAACAATCCTGGACTTATAGATGGAGACGACTGGTCTACAACGCCCATCATCGTGTCTGACAATGCAGTTAAGGACGCGCTGAACATCAGGGCCGCTGAGGCTTTCGCGCGCAACACAGGCAGAGAATTAAATTGGTATTACGCTACCGATAAACACCGAGGGAAGTTACTTACTGATCCAGCCTTGCAAGCTCAACTCCATAGTATGCATTCCGGTCAGACCAATCAAAGACTAGGAAAGATCCCGCTAGTACTAGGAATGCCTGTAATTGTATGTCAGAACTTCGACGTTAATGGTGGAATTGTAAACGGCAGCATTGGCACCTTAGATAGGATTCGTTACCGGACAGACAGTACCTCGGGACACCGTATTCTAAAATCCTGCGTTGTGCGTTTGACTGACACATCTAGTACTTCGATGGTGGACCTGGACGACACCGACTTTCCCGTTCTTGAGGATACTACTGATATGAGCTTTACTCACCCCAATTCTGGGCGCAAAATCACTGTCAAACGAAATCAGGTTCCCATACAACCGGCATTTGCTCTTACAGCGCATAAAGCACAAGGACAGACCTTCGACCGTGTAATCGTTGACTTGGAGAGTTGTCGTGGCACAGAAGCGCCGTACGTGATGTTGTCTCGCGCTACTAGTCTGAACGGTGTCATTATCCTGCGTCCTTTTTCAAAGTCCAAAATTACGTGTCGCACCTCTCAAGACTTACGGAAAGAGAATGACCGTTTGCACGAGCTTCACTTGAGAACAGTCATCGACTATAGCACCAGTGAGCAGGACATCGTACAAGCGCGACACCAAATACGTACACACAACTCCACTGCGACAAAAAACTCCGAGAACGATAAGAAGAGGAAAAGGCAGAGTGGTAACAACGAAGGCATGGGCAAACGACAAAGGCAGTCGTGAATGCTAGACTTCGCAGAGCAGCGCACCACGGTCACGTGACATATTCGCACACTGACACGTTGCGCGTCAGCTCATCATCGGACCTCCACTCAAACTCTCCCTCCACCATTGTCCGCTGCCGGCACGATACAACTGATATTGCAAGTAAAGCATGTGGGCCGCTTGGCATGCCGGACTGTCCCTCGTGCACGGTGACTTCACGCAGTTCAGTTTAGGGGTTGTAACTCCTATACCTCATCGGACGACTACCCCTCGACCACATCTACAGGTCTGCGTTTCCTCCCCACTACCATGGCAATCGAACCGAAGCAGTACTTACTCTTCTTGCGGGACCACAGTAGCTCCCATGACGATCACCGTAAGCATTTACATCAAATACCAACGTGCGCAGAGCATTGACCCTTCCAGGTCGTCGCGAGGAAGGATTTCCGGACGAAAGTGACCACGTGCGGTACACGAACGTCAACCGTATCACCATCATCGACTCCATGAACAGCGCCTTTCAAGATGGCGTTACAGAGCGGTTCCCGTTTGTCCCTTCCCTATTGGCAGTGAGTCCACGCGTGCTCGTCAATCTACTCCCTGTAATGATCATCTTGCCAGCCTGCGTCTCGCGGGATATATGACGTCAACATTTCCCGAGCGGCCATGCACCCTCGCGTCCTTCTTATGTGGAGAAGACTCTCTCCAGCTCAGCGGCGCCAAGCAGAAGCGGACTACTCTGTCTACTTTCACGTCAGCTCCGATCCGCCCTACGCCGCGGCTCAGTTGGCGTACTTCCTTCTACGATTCACCTACGTCGCCATCCGAAAGTACGTCACTGCCCACTACGACTACGACGTCAATCGACAACCGCGCGTCACCGGACTGGCTTACCACCTCAACAATTCATACGCCTACGGCCTCATGTATTTCAAGTACATCGAAGACGTTTACGACGAAGCTATATCCGACTCGCAATCTTACCCGCGCTACCACGTCCGCGGCTTATCAACACTTCCTGTGACTACTTGGCCCGCACACTGTCACGATCTACTTGAAGAACGTCACCTCGTTGCACTATACGAGAATGCGAGGTCTGCGTCGGCACTTCTCTCGCACATCTCGCACTGATGATTTCTACACAGCGCACTGGCTCGCGCCTAGCCGTCGCCGGCCTTTCGAGAACTCTCCGTCGTTGGATGTTTCCCGCTCAGCTGATGTACCGCCTAAGCCCTTACGAATCAATGACGCTATGCCGCAGAGTCTTGGCCGATAAGTTCAATTTCACCGCACAGAGACTATATTACAATGCTCAGGAGCTACACCTCGATCGTACAGACTGGCCCGTTCTCGACCTCCCGCATGACCGTCTCACCCCTAAGTCGATCGCCGGCATCCCTGCTCGTCATCGCCATACTCCACTCAGCACGCTTACGATAACGATTTGCAGACGAACGCGACGGTCACATAAGCGAAGACTTCGCCACTTTCTTCCCCCTGCAACCTCCCACTTCCCTCTACCATGGCGGGACCGTCACCCCGAAAGAGCAAAGCCACAGACGACTTATCGACCACCTCACCTGCGAAACACCCTCGGTACGCACGCACCGTTGACTTACATGACGAAGTAAACACTCAACGTACGTCAGGAGGGACTCCCCTGTCGCAGATTCCTCTACAAGCACGACGGCTTCCGACGACGTCAAAGAGGGTCAAGGAAGCTTCAGGTTCGTCGTTCCTGCCGTCGTATCGTCTATCGGTCTCACCGACCTATCCAGCTGCGACAATCCACCTGGCAACGACCACATCGTCGACAAACCACTGCCCCCCAACGACAAACCAGAACCAGCGGGTGATTCGGTAAGCGTGCCCATCGCACTCAACAGGATACACTCACAGTATGTACGCAGAACTGCACGTCGCGCGCCGACCAACAACAGGTCCCGGATGTCGAACTCGACGTACCGGACTACGTATCCGAAGACGTCATCCCGTATGTGTCCCACTTCCTCTACGCCTGTCCGGTACTAACGCCGGCCACGCAGACGCCTTGCACGTCTGCGCCAATTCTGCGAGCCGCAATACAACCGTTACAGCATCTCCTACATCCCGCCTAGCGCGACATGGCGTCAGGTACCCGGTCGTCGTTGGTGCCAGTACGATAACCTGCTGTGTTATAACGACAAGCCGCTCGTCGTGTGGGTTTTAGGAGTCGCTCGATTTGTGCAGCTGCGCGACACAACCAAGTTCTCCATCGGCCTGCAACTGCTCACCTAAGAAGACACCGCCGCCGCCATCGCCAACTCAGTCAAACGATGCTCGCCCGAACAACGTATGTCACCGACACCGTAAAGTTACATTGCGCTAACGATGCGTCCTAGAACCTAAAGAGTTCTCCACGCTCACGTACGCCAACAAGTGGATCGGCGGGTCGAAGAACAAGTCCAGCGCCGAGCAATCTTTCCAAGAAGTATACAACGCTGTCGATCACGAGCTCCACGGGTGGGACGCCAGCCAAAGAATCCCCGCTGAACGTGTTAAGTACTCCGACATCGTCGTAGCCGAGATCTACATCCGTCGTTTCAAGAACAGAGAGCTCAACGTTCAACCCGGTTGGACCCACTGGGGCGTCGCGTTCGATCTCTTGCGCCTGGCCCTTCTCGTCGAAGGCCCCGACAACGCACCTCCTCCTGATAGTTCCGCTGTTATTTAGACCTCGTCGTGCGTTACCTTGTTCTATCTAAACCGCAGTCACTCACTGTACACGTCCGCACAGACCTACA
The DNA here is from genome assembly GCA_001304625.1 of Trametes sp. AH28-2. Lineage (NCBI taxonomy): Eukaryota > Fungi > Basidiomycota > Agaricomycetes > Polyporales > Polyporaceae > Trametes > Trametes sp. AH28-2. The sequence continues at coordinate 38,465 of KQ464134.1, forward strand.
CGATGCGTCTTTGCTCAGAACTTCTCCTGTGTGACCCTACCCTCAGCGAATACTATTCTCTATGTATAACTAGCGCAGTTATTGCCCGCGATGTACTATTGTGACCCATAATCACTTGTTACCGGTCTCGAACAACAACAACTCCTTGTCGATTACACTTGTGCCCGCCGAAACCGTGAGCGTGACTTTCTACTCCGACAAGCACGGAGGATTCAGCACAGCCCTGCACGTGGCCTGACGTCCCGCCGTGAGCACGACCTTCTGCTCCGACAAGCACGGACAATTCAGCACAGCCCCGCACGTGGCCTGAGGTCATTACGGCGTCTGCATTGAACCCCGGTGCCCGTCGCACGTCGAACACTCGAAAAGCCACCCTCTATCGCGAAACAAAACACCACAGCGCTGTGATCACATTCTGTCAAACGAATTGTACAAGCCTACTCGACATCCATCGTGTTCGACCCTTGACCGGCTTTCACCGCTGCCATGCTCCCCTCACCACCGCCTCCGCCGATGTTGAAGATAGATGGCATCTCCGGCACCATCATCGGTCCTTGAACGCCCTCTTCCGACGCGACCTTGTCGGTGCGCGTATAATGCTTCTGTAGGACATACTCGTAAACGATACACAACACCACCGGGTTCAACCACTCACCTTAGCATCCGCTGCAGTCCACAGTTGAACAACTTCCCGCATCGCAAACTTGATGAGGGAACCAGTTCGCTTGTTGCGACGAGCGAGCTGGATATCTGCATACGCAGAAACCTCAACGAAATCACCGCGACGCAACGACATCTGCGAAAGCTCCATGTTTTCTCCGTTCGCACGCCGTGCGCCGGTCTGAACCACATGATCGACCACCCACTGCGGCGCGTGTTTACGAGCGCGGCCACCGGGGTCAGTCAGGTTCGTCAACTGAATAGCGCGTGGCTGAGGACCCGACGACATAACCTTGACAGAACGCACTGTTGTAAAGCGCATACACTGCCGAAGCAACGCAGCACTCACCCTCGTGAAGACGGAGCGCTCCAAACGAATGCTAGAGTCATCGTCCATCGGCGGGAACAATTCGATCCCGACCTTGTCGCTGATGAATGCACGGATGTTCCGAAGCGCGTCAACCTGCGCTCCGAACGCATCCGCAACACCACCGGATTCCAAGGTGACGAACTGAACCGCCGACTGAATGGACCGGTCCCTCCTGTACCACAATGTGAGACGACTACCAAGACCAAACCACACCACTCACCTATCCCAATTTCCTAACGCTGATATGTTGAAGTCTCCCAGAAAACCTTGAAGCACGACGACCACTGCCTGCATCGCACTCCGCCGCTCCTCTGGCAACATCATCGGCCGATACACCAGCTCTCGCCGACCCCACTGCACCTCACCGTCGTGCTCTCGATCTGCCCTGACGACGGACGCCCAGTCGCATATCCCCTCGTAACTATCAGGGACATACCGCCAGTCGTCGCGCACCTGCAGATCGAAAGTGCCGCTACCGGCCCGCCCGAGATCTCCAGGCCACACGGCCGGCACGATGGTTCGTTTGTCTGCGACTGGTAAGGAAGTAACAAACGAACGTCGACAACATTGACTTACAAGTCACAACAGACATTCGCGGCGGGAAGGAAGTCGAAGAGCAAAGCGACGCTTGACCGTATTTCAAACATGACGACTAGCGGAGTTCACGCCATATTCTCCGACGCAACGCACTTGCTCTCCCCTAACATCTTCGACACCTCCGTTTTGTAACCCACAAGCCTACCACCATGGCCTCTGACAATTCCACCCCTGATCTCGGCGACAATGCTGTTATCAACATACCGCTGTACATCCACCTCCCCCCAAGACCTGACAATTTCGAACGAGTGAGTGTCTTGCCCACCGCAGAACACCGCTAACGTCGGGCAGCGACACCTCCTTCTCACCGTCACCGTAGAGCGATCCAGTGACGCCCGCACACACGTCCAAGCCGTCTGGAACCTTGCCATCGCACCCGATGACAGACAGGGCGGCCCCACCCTTCCGAGACCTTCTTTCCCGTCGATCCCAGGCGTTCAGGTGTTCCCACCACGCGACGCTGTCCGATCACCCATATTCCTCCTCGTCTCACAGGTTGATCACATAAGGCTCGGCATACGTATCGTCCCCCCTGAACAAGTCCGATTAACAAATTCGCCGCAGACCACCATTCTCATCGCTATCGCAATCGACGAGACAGACGGCGAGGACGAAGACGGCATAGACGTCCAGATCGACGCGCAGCACTTGACTAACAGAATTCGTGCTAGGCCGCAACCCCACCTGTTACAACGCACCCGTGTCGACTTCGCTTACCTGAACACCGAATACGATCGGGTCGAGGCCCTCCTCGCCTTCCTCCTGCGCCTCGCGAACCCCGCGGAGACCGATGTACCATCTGTGGCAGAAAGTGATGACGAACTCGAAGAGGCTGAGGTCGAATATCTTCTGTTGTAACCATTCGCCTGCCCGCCAACATGACATCCCCACCCCGTAACCCTGCTATTGCAATTCCCATTTCCGTCCACCTTCTCCGTTCGCCAAACAGGGCGGAAGACGTAAGCAACGCGCACCGCAAACTCCCTCACACTGACACCAAAGCACAGGAAGAAGTAGAGGTTGTGATTACAGTTGAACGCATCGACGACAACCACACCGCAGTAGACGCAATCTGCGACATTAGGCCGTCAACGCATCCACCGCGCACTCGCCCGGGAACAGCACGATCTCTACACACTACACCCGGTGTGCAGATCTTCTTCCCACGAAACGCCATGACATCTCCCATTGAGATCGTGGTATCGCAGATTCAACATGTCACGCTACCGGTGCGATGCTAAACTTCACGCTTACCGCATCCGACTCACTCTACCCCTGTAACAGCACCGCACGCTCATCTCCGTCTCCATCTGGGAGTGGATTCCTGGCGAACGAGACACGCTCCGCAGCAGCCTAACCGCAAAGAAATTGCCACATCCACGAAAGACGACATGCGTCATCTCCGACCCCCGTACAGCGACAACGCCGGACTGTCTGTAACGTAATCCTCCCCGCGCCCATCCACACCACGCCGATCCTCACCACTCCGATCCTCACCACTCCCGTCCACTCTGCGCCCAACGCCTGCATCCCGACATGATAACCCACTTCTACCTGTTCGGTCACAACCCTCGCTCCCAACACTCCCGAGCACGTACGCCAAACAGCACGTGCAAAACGATCCACATTCTGACAACCGCCTAGGTCGCATCGCCGAGGGATTTCCAGACGAAGGAGACGGAGTACACTACAACACGGCTCACCGACCAGCCATCATCACCGTCGCCAACCTGTCTAACCATCTCGGTCTACCACCGCTCTTTCCTGTCTTGCCTGAGCTTCTCGCAGTACGTCCTCGCCCAGACTACCCCTCCAGATATTGATCATACTACAGCCCGCCAACGGTGGCATCTACCACACGGCCCTCGACGACGTCGACCCAGGCTGCCGCGTACTACTCATCTGGGAAGAACTCGACTGCGCATCGCGCCTCGCCCACCACCACGCCAAACACGCCATACACTTCCACATCTCATCCGAACCGCCGTACAGCGCATGCGACCTCGCCATCACTCTAATCCACCTCCTTCAATCCACTCCGATCACACTGTCCACCCCTCCCAACAATGTCTTCAACACACCTCCGCAACGACCCATCTACAAAGACCTAACCTACTGCATAGTGCCATCCGGAGTGTACGGAACGGCGTTCGTGACCGGTTTCGACACAGCTTACGCCCACGCCGCAAACCTAGCAGACTCTGACCCATACTTTACGTTCAACCCTTCCTATAACCGCCGTTTCCCCGTCACAACATGGCCCGCCAACCGCCGTGACGTCGCCGCCGTAGAAAACGTCCGAGACTGCTATGCAACTACTTGGTAAGCAGCACCTCCAATACAACAGCATGTTCGTTCACACCAGCGCCAGCTCCCTGAGTTACGTATAAGTTGTGCATGTACTATTCCGCCTACATCGAATTGAATTCCACTTGTGAACGTGAATGGTCGGCAGCTACGCAAAACAGGTTAGACGGCGGTGCCGACTCATGCGGCTCCTTACCCGTCCGTGTGACTTCCGGTCCGCTCTAAACCAGCCTGCCGCGACCTCCTATAGCCTGCCCAGCGACTACCACAAAAACACCGCACATGCGCACGTCCGAGCACTGCACTGCTGATACTGCCGATGGCTCACGAAGTCCACAACTTCTACCTCTTCAGGCGTGATGCACGCAGCCCCGAGGCCAGAGCACGTACGGCCCTTTACTACTACAACAACCTAATAACCTCGATCTCATACTACACCTCAGGACGCATCAAAGGTCGCTTACCAGACGAAGGAGCATTCTCGAAGTTCACCTACGAAAACCGCGCTGCCATCGTAACCGCCGTGAACAGTGTGCACACTGTCGGAAGACGAGCGCTCTTCCCCGCCCTACCAGACCTTCTCGCCGTACGTCGCAGTCGAGCTCATCTACTAACATCACCTAACCACACCCACAGCCCAACAACGGAAACTTATACACCAGCGACTTCTCCGAAGGCGCCCTCGAACCCCTCGCTCTGCTCATCTGGGCTGAAATTGACACCTGCATCCGACACAAGTACGACGGCGCTACCCACATTGTCTACTTCCGCATCTTCACGAATGCCCCTGCTTGCGCCACTCACCTCACCGGACTGCTCCTGCGTCTCGCTGCAGGCACGGACCCACTTCCGGACCACACCGACCCGAACGCCGAGCACCCGCAATTGAAATTGCTGTCATACGGAATCCACCCATCCGCCGTCTACGGCACTGCATACTTCACCGGACTACACGACAGCTACGACCGGGCACAGACCTTCGCTGCAACCAACCGTCGATACGACTTCTTCGGCATGCCGATCACAACGTGGCCTCACAACACCCTGATGTTCACCCGTAGCGACATTATAGACAACGCGTGGCAGACCATCCAGTACGTCGACACATTGCACGATTCGCACCGCATTCACCTTATCAACGCCCAGAGCAATTGACCACGTCTGACGAGTAGTACGTAGGACATGAATTGCCGTGCAAATGCTATTTCAATTCCGAGTCACTTGGCGAGAGCACCTGGATCGAGGCCGAGCACTGAATGACGACAACGCAACCCCTAGCACTTCATCCACAGCCAGTCATACGCATCCAACCCCTGAGAACCGTCCGCCGGCCGGCGGTGCATTCCGTGAAGAGGAGCACGACATGACCAGCCTGCTATCCCGCTCCTCTACGCTCTCACCAGCCCCGTCACGGCCTCCATGGCGCACCTTGTCTCTCACTTCTACCTCTTCGCACACGACCCGCGCTCGCCTGACGCACAACTACGTATAACCGCACTCTCACGCCTTACAATATGTGCAAACTCACTTGCTTTCACAGGACGCGCGGCGGAACTGCACATTCCCAACGACGGCATCGGCGTGCGCTTCACAAACGAAAACCACGATGCCATCCTTGCTGTTATCAACAACACACTGCCGGAAGCGAAATACGTCGTGTTTCCCGTACTACCGAAGCTACTCGCCGTACGTCGTGAACCATACAACCCATCTCATAACTCACGCTTCACTCACTGACAGCCCGACAACGGCGGACTGTACGACACAGTCCTGTCTAATAACACCTTCACTCCTCTCGCACTATTCGTCTGGGAAAAACTGAACAGCGCGGCCACCCTAGCGTACGACGGAGCAACCCACGCCGTATACTTCCGCATCTTCACCGGAGTACCATCCTGCGCTACTGACCTCGCGGGTCTACTCCTCCGTCTCACCGCCGAAGGCTTCCACAACAACGAACGGCCGGTGTTGAAGAAGCTCGTATACAGCATCTTGCCGTCAGCAGTACACGGCATTGCCTACTTCTCAGACTTCGACACCGCCTACAACCGCGCAAAAGCGTTCGCAACCGCCAATCCCTACTACACCTTCTCCCCTTCCGAGACCCAAATCGACCTACCCGTTACTACATGGCCGGAAAACACTCGTATCTTCGCTGACGCCGACGTCGTACTCCACTCCTTCGAAACCGCGGTGCAAGTACCCCTCCACCTCCTCACATACTCTGTCCACTAACTGTGCGATAGCGCTCTGACCCGCGTCTGACTTAGTACACCATGTATCACCTGTACATTACATCCATAACCATATCTTTGCATAACACACGACAAGCCGGTAGCGGGTAATGCCGCTCGTCGGCGCTACAGCCTTATACAAGCGAGGGCGGTGAGTACAACGTCTCGCGATCACGTGTGGTGATTTGGCACTTACCTCGTTCACGTGCGCAGGCGGCCACCATGCCAAGCTACTCTCTACGTCGCGCGGTTTCGACGTGGATGTCCAAGTGATTGATCATCTCACAGTGCAAGCTGCGCGCGGCGGGTGTGGATAAGGCCGCGCTCATGGTAACTCACGGCGACGTTCTTCACATGAACCTAGTGTTCGCCGACGGGCAGTATTCACGTCAGTGCATTCTCTTTGAGCTGTCGTGTTTGCTGACGGTCATCCCACAGGCGGTCTCGCTCAGTGCTTGCATACGTACACACGGGAGATACGATGTCCTGGGCGAGTCGGGTGGACGAGAAGGTGTTCATATGCCAGAAGCGTACGCACTAACAACCTCGGAACCGTCGGATGTGGCTTGAATTGCTTCCGAGGCACAGATGAGGTTCAATGTGAGCGACGCATGTCGTCTTCCAGGGTGAGTCCTCGTCTGACTATGTACGCACATTTGCCGATTCTACCGGCTTCAAGGGATGCCCGCGTCAAGGGCTCACGCGCAGGACTCGAGTCGCAGGGACATCTCGCTCGGCCACAGCATCTTTGTGAAGCAGCGGGGCCACGACACGCGCAAAGGCTGGCTCATCACCGCGAGGGTATCTTCGCGCCTCTATACTGGAGGCCATTCCGTGAACAAGGATGAGGTGGTGATAGCCACGCCCTCACTTAGCAGACTATTCCTAACGTCTCTCTGCAGTGGAGGCCTCGTGCTCAGGCTACACGAGCCTGCAAACACGGCGCCGCACGCCCTGCTGTGGGTCTGACCGAGGAGGGTTCCTTCCTGCTCGCGAGACCCAGGCCTGCCCGTTGCGGCGAGAACGGCCCCTCGCAAACGCACTGTACGACTCGGACTGGTACTTCAAGTCACCGCGAGCAGTCGCGTGCACAATACGCCGGTGCCTTTGCGAACCCCCATTGTTTTAATACGTTGTATCTGTTCTTTTCTTACCCATAGTCGTTTTCTGTGGCTGCTTGATACGGATACGTGCGCCACTCTTGGCATTCTGGTAGTGCCTCCATACTCGTGGGAACGTCTGAGGACTCGGACGCATCACGAGCGCCTGTCTACAACTCGCACTCTCTCCGTTCCTTCACGACTCACCCGACAATTCAGCCCTTCGACCCGAGCTCTGCTACTGCTGCAATCATAGTCGAATACCGTGTGCTACTACTTGGATACCACCGCAACAAGGCGCGAACATGTGCGCCGAGTCATCGATATCTGCGAGTCGTGCTCACTCCAACTGTCTAACATGCACAGGCTGCTTTCACTCAATGATGACGTCCTTGGAATCATACTTCAAGCGACAGGCACCGCAAAGTCATTGGTCCCATTATCCATGACCTGCAAGCGCATGCGGAGCATATGCTCGCCACTAATCTTCCACAGTTGCTCAATCCGCACTAGATTTCCGATGGGAAAGCTTCCGATACGATCGTCATTGTGGCCCTACATCCGGTACTTCCTTCGCATCTTGTAAATGCTACTACTAACTGTATGCTGCGTTACATAGGTCGCTGATCTTGGAAGACAAGTGTTACTCGTGGTACGCGAATGCCCGGATGGACGAACACTACATGGAACATCATGGCGATCACACGGAGTACATACCGGACCTCCTTCAGTGCGTGGTTTACGATCCGACCGTCCTCGGTACCGCGCTTCGGGCGATGCCCCGCCTCCGCTCCGTGTCCTTCGAACTCCATAGTTGGTCAGAACACGGCATCCCCTGGCCTGTAGTCGAGGCGGTCTTAACCGTTCCCCATTTGCGCGAATTCTTCTGCGACGGCCACGCGTTTGCGCCGCGTTCGAGTCTTCCCCAAGCATCCGAAATCCTCGGCTCCCTTGCCGCTCTTACCAGCTTCCGCTATAGAAGGCATGACTATCGACCTATCCCGCGCACGTACGAGTCTGAGGCTGCCGCTCTCGGACTCGTCCTCCGGCAGATCCATGGATCTCTCGAGTTTTTGGAGCTACCTGCCGAGTCAGCCCCGCTCTCCGATATCTTCGATCTGTCGTGGCCGTGTCTTCGCGAGCTGAAGCTCCGCGGCGAGCTAGATCTGGCAGCGGCGTGCTCGGAGCCTCCGATTTCCGCGCTCGCGCGCATGCCTGCTCTACGTGTCCTCGATTTGCGCATCTCTTCACCCGAGGGCACCTCACAAACCATATGGCCCGCCGGGTATCAGGCGGAGTGGCCGTGGCCGCATCTGCAGCACCTCACTCTCTCGTTCCCCAGCGCGGACGACCAGATTTTTCAACACCTTCCCGACACTCTACGGAGCCTGAACCTGCAGTACTATCCACACCTCTCCACAGATCTATCGCAGATAGAGACCGAGGCTGTTCGGATGTGGCAATTTCCTCCCTCGACGTCCTCTGGCATTCTGCGCATCTTGTGTGCCTGCCCAACCGCATCTCTCGACCGGCTGGAGCTCGAGTATCACGAAGACGACGCAGAAGAGAATCTCTTGCAGCATATCGCGGCGACGTTCCCGTTGCTGACATTCCTGAAGATCCGTCGCTATCGCCAAGAGCATGCGCCCGCGGTCGACTTGGTACGTCCTATGTGACTGCTCGTTGTCTTTGGCGCGTGAGGCGCTCCCAGCACAGCCAAAACTAACGCATCGCATACAGGAGAGGTTTGCGCGTCCTCTGGGTGCCTTATCGCAGTTGCGCACCCTCTGTCTACACCTCGATCTCCCCGGCACACCCTCTCCCAGATGGTGGCAACCAGCCATCATGGCATGGCTACTCCCATACTACAACTTTCGAGATGAAGACCTCTCGAAGTTCAAAACTACGCTCGAAAAGACTGCCGGGGTGCTTGCTCCGCTCCTGGGCCCGTCCGTCGAGCTCCTACAGCTCGCACGCCCGTGCGCCTACGCGTTTGAATACCCATGGGCCGTTCACAGGATCATCCGGACGAATGAGCCGAGCGGGGAGGCAGCTGTCCGAGCGGAGTACGATTCTAAGTTGTCGGTACGGTGTTTAGTCCTCTCCTTCGTTTCTCTGCTGCGCTGTATACTCATCGAGGTTCGGTTTTGTTAGCGAGACCCTTGGGAGTCGAAACCATTCAGGATCAACCAACCGTAGGAGCCCCGCGCTCACAACCCTCTGTCTCCTGCGGAGCCCGAGTCAGCGCCCGTTCCCCCACTGCCATACTATCCGGACTCTTTCTCACTGGCAGACTCAGGCTCGTACCACTCGGTTAGTAGGCCCGGGTTTGTCAGGCGTTGCATGGCATGGATTGGCCAATTGTGTCGCGGTAGCGTCTGTGGGTGACCGGAGGGTTGCTTCACATACACTACGGATGTGAGACGCTGATCATTGGACGGTCGCGGCTGCTGGTGCGGCCCTCGCGAGGGTATGATATCTGACGGGGGACGGAGGGGGCGGGGCGAATCTTGTTGAGGGAGCAAGTATGAACCGCCGAATTCGCGGAACGCATAGGAAGGCCATTTGCAGGTTGCCCTCGAGATCAGGCCCTCGATACCCATGTATTTTCCAACCCGATACTCACAAACTTTGAACCATAGTAGACAGGTCGTTTTGCCGCTTCATGCATCATCAGCAGCCCAGACATTCCTGCGGTCCCTCGGCCTCGTTCGGTTCCCGGTTCCCGCAGGCGCGTGTATCTAGCGCATGGGAAGACATTTGCACCACCATCGTCGCTCTCCGAGCCGTCCAGCCCTTCATTTTCGCACAGGCACAGCGGGCACTGGAGGGCGTCCCGGCGCTTGACGTACAAGTTACCTCGCTCGCGCCCCTTGCTTCTCCCGTGAGTCTATCTAATTGAATCGCCTCCCACACCCACACGCGTCCGGGGCCCCGCTCGCTCGCTGTGCGCCACGCACGCGGATCGCAGGCGGCCTCCGCCGTGCTTCTTCTCAGAGCGCGCGAGCCGCGCTAGGGTGCCTTCCGCAGAGTGATCGTCGGGGGACGCGAGGAGGGGCACCGGGCGGAGAGTGAGCTTGGGTGCCGCCGCCGTGCAACGTGAGTCCGCGCTGCTTCCGCCTCGTAGCCCGCGGCAGACCCAGGAGCTGGTGGGCCGTTGGCTGCGCGTTCCGCGAACGCTGGGGGAAGTAACAACGCCTTGCCACGTCACTTTGAAGTCAACTTGCGCACAGATGTGCTGAGGTTATCCGGGACCGCGGTCCAGCAAGCCACGTTCCCCTCCCGACAAGCTATCGCACTGCCAGCGCTCGCGCCCGCCTCTACTCGGAGGCCCCGAACACCGGTAAAGCCACCGCCGTCCAGATACACGCTGCGCGAAAGACGTGCCTCGCGGTACGCGGGGCGTCCGCGCGGACGCGTACGTTACCTCGACGTCGACAGCGTCCTTCGGGCTGATTGGCGTGCCATAACATTCAGAGTGCCTTTCCTCCCCGAACTTCGATCCCGGCACACACCAGACCCAGCCACGTTCCCGCCGCTTCGCGGGGCAGGCGTGGCATCCCCGGCGCCGCGCAACTGAACTGAACTCAGAACCTATCCATCATCTAGCAAGACGTCTGATTGCAGACACACACTGCGTCTGGTCTCCCGCAGCGGGAAGTCGGGCTCCTTATGGGGCAACACCCAAGAGCGTAGTCTATCTAGAAGGCGCAAGACGGCACGGCCCCAGCATCGGGTGGCAGTTGTGTTTCCCGCGAGGTTCGATTCGCTCAGCGAGTCACGAACCTGCCCGTCCTTCATGCGCTGTGGCTGAGGATTCTGCACACTGTGGCGCGTGCAGAAGCGGGGGATCTGCGTGCGCCCATATGTACCGAGTATCGATCAACGAAGAGTTGACGTCGGAGGTCGCGTCTATGCGGACTGGCCGCGGCATGTGTTACGGAATACAACATCATCCTGCGCAAACAGAACTTCTAGGACGGCAGAACGCACACCTCGAACAGAATTCCTCACTCCGGTACTACGGGCCCAGCCGCGTTCGTACGATACCGCGCGGCCGGCTCGACCGCTGCTTGGCCCTTCCGGTCGCGATAGAAGAGCACAGTCCCTGCGTGGTGCGGTCAGCGACACGGCGCGCAGCAGGATAGCAGAAGGCGACGTTACCGGTATCTTCGACGAACTGGCAGTCGTTGTAGTTGTCCCAGAGCGCTTTGAACACGGGTTTTTCTGAATAGTGGTAGTGTTCGCCGAGGAACGTGCGCAGGTGCTTCGTCGCTTCCGCGCCGTGGTCTAGCGTTTCCACAGACAATCAGTCAGCCACTGCAGGAAGAGAGACAAGAGAGCAGGGACTGACAGAAGGGCATCTTCGGGAAGAAGTGATGTACGACATGGTAATGCGCGACGTCGTGCAGGAAGAAGCGGCCCATCCAGCCGAGGAAGTTGCGGTCCACCGTCGCCGCCGCTCCGCGCTGGAAGTTCCACTCCGCCTGGCGGTAGTGCGGCAGCGCCGGGTCCGTGTGGTGTAAGTACGTGATCATGATGAACCTGACGAGAAGCGTGAGCGGTGCAGCGAGCGACTGCGGGTGCCGATGTGGACGCCTACCAGTGAGTGACGCAGAGCCAGGGTACGCCGTAGTATTTGATGACGTTAGCGGCACCCCAGGTTTGGCATGCAAGGCGCGCGAGCCAGACGGTCGCGAGGATGCCCACGTTCGATATCAGGACGGCGTTCCGTTGCTCTTTTGTGAACAACACCGAGTTGGCTGTGCCGTACAGGCAGTCAGCGGAGTGGGCGGCGCGCAAGGAAGGCAACCTACGATCAAAATGGTTCGTCCATCTAGGATAGCTCTTCTGGCCGGAGACGTTGTACACTAGCCCTCAGTGAGCGGTAGGCACTTGACGCAACACGCATTCTATTGCACTCACAGAGGTAGGCGGGGAAGGCGAACAGCTGCTGGCGCACAAGCGTGAAGAGCGTGTAGATGGGCGTATCGCCCAGGTACTCGTCGTAGTCGATCTTGTGCTGTCCGTCTTCCTCGGGGATGCCAAGATCGCTCCGCGTCTTCGGGACGTAGACTTCGTCCCGCTCCATGGATGCATGGTTGCAGTGGTGTCGGTGGTGCGAGATTTTCCAGCTGAAGTATGGCGTCCACAGCAGACTGTGGGTCACCTGCGGTCTCGCGGATTAGCGACGAAGACCTGGGATGCCCATCGGCCTTATGGAGCTACTCACAAACCCGATAACGTTGCAGAGTTTCTGGCTAGGCGAGAAGGCACCGTGGCCGCACTGCACAAAGCATCGACTATCAGAACATGCCGTTGCGACACCGCGAGGAGCCGTACTTCGTGCCCGATTACCCAGATTCCCGTGAATATCAGGCCCTGGAACCACCAGCTGCGCGTTTCGGTCAGTCCGCGGATCGCGCAGCAGCAGCGCCGATAAGCACTCACTATAGCACCCAGCTCGCCCAGCGAGCGATCTCGGCGCCGGGAGGTGAGAGGCGTAGAATAGCGGCGCGGCTGGTGAACGTCGGGTCGATAAAGAGGGCAAGTCTCCAGCAGCACGCCGCCATGACTAGGTCAAGAGAAAGCCAAGCCAGGCCTCTCCGTGTATCTCGGACGAAGAGATGGGCGGGGATCGCGTCGCGGATGTCCTGTAATTTCCTGTACGCGGAGAAGGTCAGAGCCGATTCTGCTGTATACGAGATGGAACACACCAAGACATGGGACTGAACTCAGGTACGCCACCGCGTTCAGGGCGACACGGACACTTTTCGTGGTCGACATGGTCGGTGCAGACGCTAGACATTGCGGGAAGCGAAGAGCGGGTGCCTGCGGAGCTCGAGAGCGGTGGGGCGTCGCGGCGTCGAAAGCGGGGACAAAAGGAGGGTCCTCGGTCTGTCGCGCAGGGGCAGATTTATCTATCTACGAGAGGGCGAGATCTGCGGCCTGTGGCTTTCGCTTAATGAAGGCCGCTCAATGAGTGGGATTGTCTGCACGTGTGCGTCAATATGAGTGCGACGTGCTGACGTTGCAGACATGTACTCACGCGTGCCGGCACCGGACGGTCCTTGCGCTGTCGCGCGTTCCAGAAAGTTGCCTATCTTCGAGGTAGACTCGGTCTGCGCAATATGGCTCTCGCTTGATGACTGCTCAATAAGTGCAGTTGACTGTGCATGTGCGTCAGATAGGCATGTGCGAAGTGTGAGAGCTCCAGAGGTCTACTCACGCGTGCTGGCGCCAATCCAGACACAGAGGCAGAGGGGCGAAGGCGAAGCGATGGCCGACGCGAAGGCCGAAAGGCTGAGGCAACATATAGAACACATCGAAGGAAGCACGGGCTGGTGCGAGCCGGCGCTGGGCGTGGCAACGGCGGGGGCGAAGTTGGTCGGCGCGGCTGGGGCAATCTGTCACGTCATGCGTGCTGGGAATGTTCCCAGCGACACACGGGCCCTGGCGCACGCTCCCATGCCGTGATCATCTCCTGCGCTGGGCTGCGACGCGCCAGGTCAGACAGAAGGCGCGAGGCTGAATGGCGCGGCAGAAGTAGTCATATTCGGGCACGTGGCGACCCCAAGTTGCGCACCGCTCACGGCGTGTCGCACTTTGGCCGCCCTCCGCGGCCGGGCGGTGTCGACCGTCGACAGCTTAGATTCACGGGCACGCACGCTGAGCTTCTTGAGCAGTTCAGTCGACGTCTGAGGAGGCAAGAGGGAGGCATGGTGATGGTAGCGGTGCAAGACGGAACGCTCGTCAGCCACACATCTCTTGAAATGCCCGTTTTGGCGCCGCTTCCTGGGCGGAACTGACGTTCATACGCACGGCGTGTGCCCTGCGAGCTCATACGTGTGCAGCGTGGCCCTTGCTTGATTTGACTTATGGCAACGTTCAGCAGAAAGATCGGCGCAGCCTTCTATCGCTCTCCGCTCCCCGTTCTCGGGTAATCCCAGGTTGTGGCGGTCGTCGTCTATGTTGCTTCTATCTGCCGCGGAGGTGTTACCTGAAATAGCTTGAGCATGTCCACACAATTCCAAGTCAATGACAGCGCAAATAGTGGGTAGTACATGCTAGCAGTCAGCCAAGAATTACTGGCGTCTAGGATCGATAGCATCCAGGCAGTGTTGATCTGTCGATCCCAAGAAGTGGACGTTCCGGGTGCGTTCTCCTGAGAGCGAGCGCCACATTAACCATGGATTGAACTCGCAGCGGCATGTAAGGAGACCCGTACCGAAATCACCAGCCGGAGAACAGCTTCGACACCTCGACGCCGCTCACGACGAGCTCCGACTGCGCCTGCGACAGCTCCCTGAAGCCGACGTCATCGCGCTCAGGGTCGCGCACCAACTCGGTTCCGTCGACAACCTGCACCGCGCAGCGCGGCTTCGGCCTGTCCGCGAGTTCATACTGGCGTCGCGTCATTACCGTCGGCGATTGCTCAAGGATGGTATGAGCCGAAAGTGGCTACGCACCTCCGCTAATGCTGCGAGGAACTGCGCGACCGGCTTGACGTACCAGCGCGCTATGCGTCCGTCAGCGCCGCGCTCGAACCACCCGAGATGGCCTCCGGTTTGGGTAATGGCGAGCACTATCCAGGGAGCTGTTCATAGGCACCCGCGTTTTCAGCCGACGTCATAAGTAGCACTTGAATTGGGAGCACGCGTACCTCGGGTTTGTCCAAGTCCTTTGTGCCTGTAATGGGGTCGTCGAGGCTGTTGATTGCCAAACACGGTATCCGGATATCCCTCGCGACCTTCACGGAACTGATCCGGGAGTAGTAGTCGTAGACATTCTTGAACCCGTACAGAGGCGCGGAGATCAGCACGTCGTACTGCCTGAGCGTGATGCTCCGGCGCGCGAAGACGTCCTCCAGGAGCGTGCGGTGGACGGGCAGGTCCGGAGCCTCCAGGAACACCTTCTTGTGGAGGCGCAAGAGCCGTCGCAGCGCGTCTCCGAGGACCCAGCGGTACACGTGGCGGCCGAGAAAGGTGCTTGGCAGGTGCACGGAGCCGTCGATGAAGTCCCAAGGGTTCGCGAGTGTAATCAGCGCTTGGAGAGGACACCGCTCACCCTCTTCCCCGGCGTACTTTGCAAGGATGTTCGCCCCGAGAGAGAACCCTACCCCAAAGCGCCAAAGAATCAGCACAACGAGCCAACACAACGGCAGCACACCTACCCAGCCCATATATCCGGCACTCGGGGAACGTGTGGCAAATCCACAACACGACGTGCCTGATGTCGTCCGACGACCCGGCCTGCGGCGCAGTCGTCAGCCAACTTCACTGTGATGGCGCCCGCCCGGCACGGCAAATGAGCTGCCTCTGTCGGAGACGTACGTGGTACAGCCGAGGGGTTACGACGGGGCTCCCGTTGCAGCCGCGGAAATTGAGCACGACCGCCCGGAACCCGAGCCCGCCTGCGCTTGTGTCTGGGGTGACCCGGGAGAGCACCGCGCGGATATACGGCTCGTGGGAGCCCCCGGTGAGGCCGTGCGCGACTATGAGGACGTTCTCGCCGCGCGAGATGGGCTTGCTCGTGAATGGCGGAGAGACGTCGACTGCGACGATGCCTGTGGAAGTCTGGTTACTAAAGGGGGCGTGAACTGATGGGAGCGCGAGAGCGCACCTTGGTCGGGCAGCTGTAGGAACTTCCTGAGCGCGATGTTCGTCAGTACCAGGTGATCAGTGGGTGGGGCGCAATGACCTGCCTGTCATACACGATTGGATCGACCTTGCTGAAGTCCCCGACAGAGCAGTACATCGTCTGCGCATCTCCGCTGCGGTAAAGAGCCAATCAGGAACGGTGAGATCGTGTAGGGTGAGCGATAATCCACGTACCCCGGCAGCCACCAGATTCCGTTGAAAGAGGCATCGGGACCAAGAGCAGGAACCTGATCGCGGACGAGCTCGGCAAATGTCGACTCGCGTTCAGTCCCTGTCTTCTTGGGCAGATTGGCTGAGGAGGAGGCCGTGTACACATTGACGAATGGCTGCTGTCGGCTGTTCAGTCTGCTCCAGAGAACATATATCACGACGAGCGCGATGCTTGTGAAGATAAGAGCATTGTCTGTAGTTGCCAGATATTCAGCATGCATTCCGAGCAGAGATATGAGGCGCAGATGGGCGCGGCTGCTACTCACCTATCATGAGGCCTTTCTATGTTTCGTTTGGCAAACTTACCAATAGAGCGCCTGGTAGTACTTCTGAGATGGAGTTAGCTGATAGCGAGTGGTGGCAGCCCGAGTACACTGGTCCAATCGTTGTCCAGCACGACGCTGCATGTACCTGTCGCACGTGGGAATCTGGGGAGACGTGAAAACGGCAAGTATACTGCCTTCTTGATAGGCACGTAGACAGCAGCAGTGGCAGAGCAACCTGAACGCGGCCGCAGGAGTCCGGCCGCACTTGAGCACAATGAAAATCAGACGAACGTTGCAGTACTGCGCAGGCACTGACTCTACTGAGGACATCGGCAACCGCTAACTATGCGCAATTCGGCAAACGCCGACGAGCATCAATTGCGCGCGCGTACTGACGGTCGGCACTTGTTCTGACACTAGACCACCATGTACACGGGCGATTACGACTCGGCACCAACAGAAATACGAAGGCAGCAGCAGCTTGAGTTACACTATCTTCGCAGGCGACGCGACCGTCGTGGTGACCATGTCTCACTGCATAACAACAGGAGGTGAACCTAGGGCTCTAGTTTTGCGATACGAGTTCGCCTGATGAAACGCTGCAACATGCAAGATACGAGGCTTTACCACCAGGTAATAAGCTTAAAGTGCTACCCTGCATGTGTGGGTATGTATAGGATCTCAATCCGCTCAGTCATGGGCTTCCACCAGTGGTAAGTGACTTATTGTCCGCGGTTTGTGTATCCATGTGAATCCATCTCTTCCGAAGACCGTCCTTGGACATCGCCTCAATATCACACCGTGACGAAGCATCATGCAAGTCTGACCTATCTTCTCGGCAACGTGGATAGATTGATCACCTCACGTTCTGTCTCACTTCCCCCTATACCGCTCATCCCCGCCCCTTTTGGTGGACATATCCTAGTCCACCCGCAAATCACTTCCTCCCCCAGTAGGATTATGTCTACGCCACCGACGCGCGAGATCATACCGCCCGTGGCCATTCCCCTCCTCCAACTCACCCTCATCGTGTTGGTCGCACTCCGACCGCCCGTGCCCTTTCGACTCGCGTTCACCCTCCTGTTCCTCTACTATGCCTACTTCCTGCTCGTGAACCATACCACGGGGAAGGGTGCAGTACACGACTCTGGCGTGGGTGGCGTGATTGGGAACATGGCCTACAGCATTATCGTCTACGCATGGCTCTGCGACCCCATCGCCGATTGGCACCATCGCAGCGAGAAGGCCTCTCCGACCATCTCGAAATCCTTGGTGCAGAGGATTTACAAGGCGGCGTGCGTGATAGGGAACACGCGCCTCATCGGCTGGAACTCCGAGGTAGGTCGTCGCACATATTTTACGTCCTTCAGACGGTGGAGACCAAAACCGTTTGTACGAATAGGTGCCCAACATACCGCCCGCAACGGCCTCGGGCTCGCGCGGCGAGTTTCTACGCCACCGGCTTTTGCGAGTAGTGCAATGCCTGCTATACATCGACCTCGCGCAGTCCTACGTGCATCTGCAACCGCTTTTCCCCTTGCAAGGGACAGAGGCGTTTCCGATGGGCTGGAGAGGGGTTTCGATACGCTTCGTATGCCTTCTCGCGTGGTACATCAACGTGTACGCCACGATGAAGTTGCTCCATACAATGCTTGCGATCGGGTGTGTCGCCACCGGGCTGTTCAACGGTAATCCGGAGGATTGGCGACCAGCATTCGGCAATTGGTCTGATGCGTACACTCTGCGCCGTTTCTGGGGGTGCGTATACGCCTCACCGACTGTCATTGACGGAACATGCTGATTTTTATATGCGCAGGAGAACATGGCACCAGTTCATGCGCGTGGTACGTCTCGTCTCCCTGCGCCACCGCGCGCTATTCGCACACCTCTCAGGACATCTCCCTTACGTGCATACAGCTCTTCAGAGCCACCGGGCAATCGCTCGCTCGGGCCATCAACTTGAAGAAAGGGAGCTGGGCGTCTTCTCAGACCCAGCTCTACGCCGCGTTCTTCGCTTCGGGCCTCATCCACACCGCCTGCGACGCGATGGTCGGCAAGGAGTACATCGGCACCCGGATGCAGTTCTTCATGGCGAACGCCGTCGCGATCACGCTCGAGGACGCCGTTATCGGCATCGCACATCGCTTGGGCATTGGACGACAAGGGCCCCCGCCAAGGTGGACGAAGTGCATCGGGTACGTGTGGGTGATCGCGTGGTTCTACCACGCGTGTCAGCCCGAGGTACACTACATGATTGCGCTTGGGGCAGCGGAGGAAGAGGTGCTGCCTTTCTCGCTTGTGCGCGCGTATGCGCCGTCGTTCATGTAAGTGATTTCTTTCCGGGTAAACGCCATAATCTCTCATCTGACCGAGCCCCCACCCAGGATCCGTGCTATGGAGTATGCTCCGTAGTGCGTATGTCGCCTGAGTGATACGGCAGGCGACGTATCTGACTCTGACCCGCCGACCGACTGTCTCAAGCTGCGCGTGCAGCGTTCTGTCGCGTCCCAGGCACTTCTTAGCAAATTTGCGGCCACGCAATGGTAGACGACGCCACTACGTTTTACTCCATCCAACCTGCTGCTACAGAATGACGGAACCTCTACGTATGTTCCGGCATTTACGGGGTCGGCGTGGCCCCGGTGTACGCGTGGATCGTCTCGTCCGCACACCCAGCGGGGGTGTTGTAGGAGTACGGGCCCAAGTTGATGTACACGTCCTTGTTGCCCTCCGCGTCGGGGCAGACGAGCCACGCCTGCGCAGCCAGACCGTCAGCACGCCGTAGCCGCCGCCGCACACAACCAGGAGGCCAAGCACGGAGACGCGCGACTCACGTTGAGCTGCGGGCGCTGGATGGTCGGGATGGACCACTCGACGGTGTCGCCGGACCACTGGAACGTGCCCGCGTTCGCGCCGCTCGCGGGCGCGGTCGACCACGACATCTTGAGCTTCATCACGGACGGGTCCGCGCGGCCCTCGACGACCGCGTAGAGCTTCGAGCCGTCCGCGACCTCCTGGACGAGCTGCCCGCCGACGATCTGGAACTGCGAGGCGGTGGTGTAGTCGCCGAGGACCGCGTCGGACGCGGTGCCCGCGACCTCCGAGCGGAGGTACTGGTGGAAGTTCGGGGCCTCCTGCGAGTGCGTAGACAGAGAGACAAGTGAGAGTCTGTTCAGCGCGTGTAAGGCGGCTTGAATGCGAAGGCTCTGCGACGTACCACGGCGCGGATGAAGGAGTTGCCGGAAACCAGCGTGGGGAGGCTTCCTGGCGCGCTGGCAGTAGAGGTCGGCGAACCGCCGCCGCCGGGGTTGGTGGGGACAGTTGGGGTGCTGCTCGGCGCTGTGGGCGCGGCGGCCCCAGGGAGACACTGGGAGTAGTACTGGTTGGATACCGTGCACGTCCACCCGGACGGGCAGACGGTCGCCCCCGTCCAGCCCTGCCCACCGCACTGTTCCGGGGATACGCGCATGAGCTAGGGACGTCTGGGTGCCAGGCCACGACGCACCTGGCCGTACTGCGGGGCCACGGCCTGCGCAGTCGCACCGGTAGCGAGGACGAGCGCGCCGACGATTGAGAGCGCCGCTGAGGAGATCATCATGGTCAAGGTCGTTGAGGTTCCCCGCAACCCCGCCGCGCGCCCCGTATTTGTATTTCCGTGTACGGCGCATCCGGGGAGGCAAGTGTCGTGTCACGCCGAACAAATGCCTCTACCTCGGGTCTATCGGGACGTCGTGACGCGGCGGAGAACCAGCGAGCACGAGTAGCAGCCCGGGGCGGGTGATTGTCGGCGGAGGAGACGCGCGTCGGACGCAATATCTTGCCCGCTGCGACGCACCTGCTGAGCGCCGCGTAGCGCGCGAGGAGAGCTCAATCCGCCGGGAATACGCTCCATGAGGGAGGGTGCCTCAGCGAGAATATCCTCAGGAGCTTGTGATCATCATCTTCAGGCCCTGGAGTCGTTCACGGACAAAACTTGAAAGTTCAACGCGACAACAACATACAGTAGCTCCGCGGGGGCGTCTCAAGAGACAGCTCCGGGCGGTGTGGCATAAAGATGGACAGTTTGGACGTAAACGTACCAACCGAGAGATGGTAGAAAAAAAACAGGACATTGTCATCTCACGTCGAAGTGGCCATCGGTTCGCGAGTGCAAACGATGTGAGTGCCACACAACCAAGCGGGCTTTTGGGTTGTTGTACTCACCGGGCTTGCTTGCACTGGTGGCCATACTCTATCATCGATTATCAGCATATTCGACATACCTCCGCGGGGCACGCCGCGTAACAGCCAGCGAAGATGAAGACGTTTCGGGCGCAAATAGTGCTACTACGGAGGGTTACCGGAACTTTTCCTTCCGGGAAAGTCTGGAGAAGCCGTCCGCACGGCGGCTAGACGGAAGTCACGTTCCAAGACGGAGCTGTCTCTCTGCGTCTCATGTCCGTAGTATACAGGATGAGGAACTATCCGGTCACCAGCAGAGGCTACCGTGACGCAAGCGACCAATGCGTGCCATGATACGCCGAAGGAGCCCGGGCCTATCTTCGAAATAGGTAGGATCTGGGATAGGGGGCGTTGGTTCGAGCTCTGAAGGAGGAGGAGGATGAGAAGGAGGAGAAGGAGGAGGAGAGTCAGATTCAGCAGGTTCAGAGTTGTCGAGCCGGAAATATCTCCCGTTGACTAAATGGTCATGCTATCATGGGCAATCCAACGCTCGGTTAGCACACACCGTGGTATCGCAGCGAATGGAAAGATAGAATGCCGTACCGACAGCTCAGAGTCATACTGCACCCGGACCCCGTCCTCCCCTCCTGCCACGTCTTGCCGGATGATTCTGTATACGAACCACGAGTATTCGACAGCGTAAGGGAGCGGCCGAGCGAGCTGTAGGACATCAACGGAGGGGCCTAGGAGAGGGGCGAGGGTCGCGGCAACCCTTCCGAGCGTGCGACCGAACTCGCGCATGTCGTCTGGGATGAAGTTGTATATTCCGAACCGCTGCCACACCTCAGGGAAGGGCGTGCTAGGGAGATCAAGATGCAGACACAGTGTACGCAAATGTACAAGCGCGCACAGGGGGCGTGCAAAGGTCTCCTAAACGTCATGCGTCAGTGCACTGTACTACAGTAGAAGCGCCACATGCGCGAGAGGACCAGCAATCAAAGCAGACGCACCAGGTCGACCGCGGGCGCACGCGGCGCTCGATAGCGACGAATCTTGAGGAAGGTCAGCAGCGGGAATGCCGCCGCGATGTGCTGCAGAAGGCTCTCCTCGGAATCGTCTTCGTGGTACTCGAGCTCCAGCCGGTCAAGGTACAGCGTTGGACACGCGCGCAGAATGCGCAGGATGTCTGAGGATGTCGAGGGGGGAAATCGCCACATCCGAACAGCGTGGGTCTCTATCTGCCATAGGTCTGTTGACAGATGCGGATAGTATTGCAAATTCAGGCTCCGTAGCGTGTCAGGGAGGTGTTGGAAAATCTGGTCGTCCGCGTTGGGGAAGGAGAGAGTGAGGTGCTGCAGATGCGGCCACGGCCACTCCGCCTGATACCCGGCTGGCCATATGGTTTGCGAAGCGCCTCCGGGTGAAGAGATGCGCAGATCGAGAGTACGCAGAGCAGGCATGCGCGCGAGCGCGGAAATTGGAGGCTTCGAGCACGCCGCTGCCAGATCTAGCTTGCCGCGGAGCCTCAGCTCGCGGAGACACGGCCAGGAGAGATCGAAGAGATCGGAGAGCGGGGTTGACTCGGCGGGTAGCTCCAGGAACTCGAGAGATCGATGGATCTGCCGGAGGACGAGCCCGAGAGCGGCAGCCTCAGACTCGTATGTCCGTGGGGTATCTCGAAAGTCAGGCTTGCTATGGCGGAAGCTGGTGAGAGCGGCGAGAGAGCCCAGTGCTTGGGGTACTTGAGGAAGAATCGAGCGCGGCGCAAACGCATAGCGCTTGCAGGAGAATTCGCGCACATGCGGAACGGCCAGGACCGCCTCGACGACAGGCCAGGGGATGCCGTGCTTGTAGTATCCGCCATATACAAAAGACACAGAGCGGAGGCAGAACATCGCCTGCAACGCGCTACCCAGGATGGCCGGATCGTAGACCACGCATTGAAGGAGGTCTGGTGTGTAATGCGAAGTACTGTTCGGGAATCGCGTGTAGTATTCGTTCCTCAGGGTCCTCGTGTACCACTCAATGCACTCGTCTCTGAAAGTAATTGACCTATGTAAACGAAGTGGAATCAGTTGTGGCACTTGGCCCATGCGAAGGGAAGTACCGGATGTAGGGCCACAACGACGAGGGTATCGGGAACTCTTCCATAGGAAAACTCGTGCAGATCAGGCAACTATGGAAGATTAGTGGCAAGCAGACGCTCCGCGTGCCCTTGCAGGTCATTGACAATGGGATGAGTGCATGTATGGCGTCCGCCTCTTTCAGTATGAGTCCCAGGACGTCGCTGTTGATCGAAAGGAGCCTGTGCATGTTACGGAGTTGAAGTGGGAACGACCTTCGAATCTCGATACCGGCACGCACATGTTAATTTCGCGCACACGGCAGTCAACTACGAACGCAGCAGTAGCAGAGCACGGGTCGAACGGATGGATTGCCGGGTGAGTCGTGACGGAACGGAGAGAGCGAGCGCTGAGTTGTAGACAGGCGCTCGTGATGCTTTGTTCCCAAGCATGGCGTTCCCACGAGTAGCCACTGCCAGGCTGAGAGAGGCGTACGTATCCGTATCCGTATCAAGCAGCCACAGAAAGTGGCTATGAGTAAGAAATAAATACATACAAGGCATGAAACAATGGGGTTCGCAAAGGCACCGACGTGTGCATGCAACTGCCCGCGCTCACTTGAAGTACTAGTCGTACGTCCTCGAAGGGCAACAACGGGCCGGGGCTGGGTCTTGCTTGCAAAAAGGAGCGTTCCTCGGCGAAGCCCTTGTCCGTAACTCGAACCCAACCAGGACTGGTACGTCGATAGCCTAGCGCAAATTGCACTGTCGAAGCCTTCCGCCTTAGCGCACGTTGGGAGCACCAGGATCGTCTTCGCGACGCATGCGCTTCAAAGGGCGTGCTGATTGGCACGGTGTATGGAGCGACTTGCAATCCGTGGGAACTCCTGGGATGCCAGGAAAGAGCAGTATCCTCAGCGAGGAGCCTCGATGGACATGTCCAAGCCCGAGGCCTCGAGCTCGGGTGCGCAGAAGCAGAGCCCGTTGTCCACTCTACCGTACCGTGTCGACATCCAGCCCGCGAGGAACGTGCGCCAAGACTCATTCGGACGCCCGGGCTCGGATCACAGATGTGCGAGTGCGCGGCGGCCGCGACGCGGACCCTGCAGGTCCATGACCGTGTTCATCCTCGCCTGACGTGAGGGTTGTGCTACCTGCTGCGGCCGCTAAACCGGCAATGCAGATTCTTGAGAAAGAACCGCAGTCGAAGAAATCGTACAGGAACGAACACCGGTCGGTCGGGATGGAGTTGTGCGGGAGGTGGCGCAGGCCGCAGCAGAAGACGACACAGATGACTCCAGGGCGCGCGGGTGTGCAGGTTCGTGCAGCCTGCACACGAGCCTGCTGGACATGAACCCCTTAGCTCTCTGCACAAAGATGTCAGAGATAGTCTGCTAGGTGAGGGCGTGGCTCTCACCACGTGGCGTCTGTTCAGTGCGTGGCCTCGGGCGTCGATGCGCCGAAGACGCCTCTCGATGATGAGCTAGCCTTCGCGGGTGTTGCTATCGCGCTCATTCACAAGGATGATGTCGCCGGACGAGATGTCCCTGTCAAGTTCTGCGCGTGAGCCCTGGCTCGGGCGTCTCTCATGGCTGGTACACTCAGTATATATGCTCATATAGTGACATGCGTCACTCACAGAAGCTTGTCGGTGTCTCGGGAGCTTCTTCAAGCCACAATCAACGTTTTCGAGGACGTGTCGATAGTGCACACGTCTCGATATGTACAGCGTCTTCTCGTCCACCAGACTCGCCTAGGGCATTGTGTTGAACATATCTGTGCTGTGTGTATGTCGAGCGAGACCGCCTGTGGGAGGGCCGTCAGCAAACATGCGAGCCCAGATGCATATCACTTGCGTCAGTACTGCTCGTCGCCGCACACTGGGTCCATGTGAAGAACGTCGCCGTGAACTATAATCAACGGGACGTCGCGCACGCCCGCCGCGTGCAGCTGGCGGTGTAATATGAACGGTAACCTGGCGGGCTGGGATATCAACGTCGTAATTGAGCGGCGCGCAAGAACGGCGTATCATGGAAGCAAATCACTGCAGCTGCGCATATGAACGAGGTGAGTATCCGGTCACCAAGCGCGATTTCAGGGTTTTACTCACGTTGCTTTGTATTGGCGAACACACTCGACCGTGTATTGTCAGCATAGTTGTCACATACATCGAGAGCGTGTGATACTGCAAACGCAGGATCATGGAGAGATCGGAGAAGTCGTCCGCAGGGCTGACTATCTCCGAGTGTGGGCCTCACAAGGGGCCGTCCCGCAGCGTCTCACGTCGGTAGCACTGGTCACCGGAACTCTGGTCACCCGCAGATGCTACCGCGAGACAATCGACCGATCCGTGCCATGAGACGCCTGAAGAACCCGGGCAAAGGTGTCGTGTATGGATCCGGGAGAGAGACCCAGGAATCGGGCTCTGAAAGCGGGTAGCCACGATTGCGGCGCGCTGAGTCGTCGGTCGAAGATGTTGTCTCCTCATCTGGAGAGTCGTACTGATGAAACCGACGCTCGCTCAGCACACAGCGCAGCATCGCATCGAAGGGGAACAAAAAGCACCGTACCGACATCTCAGGATCGCATTGTGCTCCCACTGACTCCTCCGCTTCCGTCACGTCCTCCCGGATGATCCTGTATACGGCCCACGAGTATTCGGCTGCGTAAGAGCGCGGCCGGGCGAGCTGCAGCACTTCGACGGATGGACTCAGGAGAGGGGCGAGAGTCGAGGCAATCCGTTGGAGCGTAGTCATGAACACCCACACATCGCTGTCCATGAGAGCGTAATACAAGGACTGCGGGTAGAATCTGGGCAATGGTGTGTCGGGGAGATCGAGGTGTAGACAGAGAGTGCGTAACTGCACTAGGGCACACAGAGGGCGTGCAAACCTCTCCTATACACGATGTGTTAGTGCACCTGTACAGGCTGTATCGGAAGCGCCACACGTGCCGAAGACGTCGCGCAGTCATAGAGGACGTACCAAGTCGACCGCGGGCGCGTCCTCTTGGCGATAGCGACGGATCTTCAGGAATGTCAGCAACGGGAACGTCGCCGCGATATGCTGTAAGAGATTCTCTTCTGCGTCGTCCTGGTGGTACTCCAGCTCCAGCCGGTCGAGGTATGCGGTTGGGCACGCACGCAGTATGCGCAGGATGTCAGAGGACGTCGAGGGAGGGTATCGCCACATCCGAACAGCCTCTGTCTCTTTTTGCCGCATATCTGTGGAGAGGTGCGGATAGTACTGCAAGTTCAGGGTCCGTAACGTGTCGGGAAGGTGTTGAAAAATCTGGTCGTCCACGCTGGGGAAGGAGAGAGTGAGGTGCTGCAGATGCGGCCACGGCCACTCCGCCTGATACCCGGCTGGCCATATGGTTTGTGAGGCGCCTACTGGTGAAGAGATGCGCAAGTCGAGATTACGGAGAGCGGACATGCGCGCGAGCGCGGAAACCGGAGGTTCCAAGCACGCCGCTGCCAGATCTAGCTCGCCGCGGAGCTTCAGCTCGCGAAGACACGGCCAGGATAGTTCTAAGATACCGGAGAGCGGGGCTGACTCGGCAGGTAGCTCCAAGATCTCCAGGGATCCACGGAGCTTCCGGAGGACGAGCCTGAGAGCAGCAGCCTCTGACTCGTACGTGCGCGGCATACGTCGATAGTCAGGCCTGCTATGGCGGAAGCTCGTGAGGGCGACATGGGATGCGAAGGCCTGGGGTGTTTGAGGAAGAGTCGCGCGCGGTGCGAACGCATGGCCGTTGCAAGAGAAGTCGCGCAAATGCGGAACGGTCAAGACCGACTCGATGACAGACCAGGGGATGCCGTGTTTCCAGCGTTCGTGGAGTTCGAAGGACACAGAGCAGAGGGAGGTCATCGCCCACAGCGCGGCACCCAGGATGGCCGGGTCGTAGACGACGCATTGAAGGAGGTCTGGTATGTACTCCGAGTCATACGGAAATTCGCGGTTATGTTCGCTGACACAAGTTCTCGCGTGCCATACATAGCACTCGTCTTCAAAGGTGATCGATCTACGTGGACCGACATATAATCAGTCGTATCACTGGGATCATGCGAAGGGGAGTACCGTATGTAGGGCCACAACGAGGATGGTATTGGCATCTCACTCATCGGCATTTCCGTGCAAATTCTGCAACTGTGGAAGAGTAGTGGCATGCAGTAGCTTCGCATGTGCTTGCAGGTCATTGACAGTGGGAGTAGTGCATTTGCAGCGTCTGTCTCTTGTAGTATGAGTCCGAGGACGTCGGTATTGATCGAAAGGAGCCTGTGTGTGTTGCTGAGATGGCGTAGGAACGACATGAGCAGTCAGTGGGCACGCACATGTTTTCGCTGTTTTCTGGCGACATTTAGGTGAGCCAGAGTAGAGAATTAGAAACCACGCAGCAGCAGCTAAGCTTGAGCTGAAAGGATGTACATATATCAAGCGCAACGGGCGGCTTGTGGTTCTGAACAGAGGCGAGACGTGGTTTAGCGCTTGCGATGCTCCCTTCCAAGTCGAACGTTCCCACGGCCCAGGGGTTGTACTCGTCGAGCGCAGGCGGTACTGCACCAGTGTTGAACAAGACGTCGAGGAAAGTATGTGAGGGGAGTGACTTCAGTTGGCGGGGGTTGCAACCCCCGCGGCCTATAGGGCGCGCGATGGTTCCAACCCCTCGGCGGTTGAAACCACATAGACGCCCATCGCCCCGCCGGTGGCAAAGATAAGCGCAAGGCCTGGCCATCCCCGCCACGCCGTCAAATAATATATTTGCGGTGGAGCAGATTCGAACTAGCGAGCCCGATACGAATACCAGGCGCGCCAACCACTGCACCACCACGGCTTGTTAATATATCATGTGTGCATAAATAGGTACTGGTATTCACCGCCTCTCCCTCCGAGTTTCCTATCCTCTTCCACTCCGCAAGCGGTTGCAACCCGGGCGTGGTTGCAACCAAGCCCGGTTGCAACCACGCCCGGGTTGCAACCGCATCTGCCCCTCCCTTTCACATCCCCCGATAATCTGGATGATCGAAACGATCGTCCCGATCATCCGGCCACCTAAACACTGACGATCGACCGGCTACTTATCCCACCACAGCCACCCCCGCATTTCCGATAGCACCGCGACTATGATATCACTCTCTCCTCCCACGACCCTCCTCGATGTACCCAAGCTTCTTCGCTGCGACAGTATATTACCTTTAACATGTCATATACAGTCCCAGCAATACATAATGTCTACGTTTGAGGTCATGCACTTCTGCTAGACGTCGTTGTCTTGCGCGAACATCGTCTTGTCCCAACCAAACGCTCGGAAAAGGCGCTTTTTCAGACTACACTGCTCGTCAGCTACCATCCGCGCCGACCCCGATTTGCGCACGTACTAGTCCTGCCCTGCGGGGTACATCTTGAACGCATGGTCCTGTACAAAACCAATCAGCCACGACCTCTCAATCCTACGTGCCAGCACCACACTCACCATGTGTAGCACAAACCTCCCGCCCCCCCAGCGCCGAGGCACGCGATACGTTACCACTACCCCGACCAGAGTCATCTCGAATCCCAGCTCTTGCATCGCCTATGCATTGTTGGCCGCGCACCGCGCACTCTGACTCGAAGCAACGCACCTGATTGAACTCCTGCCACCTCAGAGTATGTCGTGCGTTAGCCGTGCCTTTGAAGATCGATTCCATGACCTGCAAAGCATCAGCGCCGATCCTGAGCCCACTCAAAAGGTGCGTACCTCGCGTGATTCCATACTCAACGGCATTCTACCTCCACAGCGCCAACTCCCAGATCTCTGGTCCCCTAGTCACCTGGATGTGCGAGGCAAGATAACAGTGAAGCAGCACACGACCAGCTGGAGCAACACAGCCGTCAAAGAAACAACCGGTCCGCAGGCTTGCAGGCAGGACTGAGTACTGAGGAACCCAGGGCTATGCGACCGCCGGTGCAGTGGACGAGGCGGAGTCGGAGTGAACTGTACGCGCGGTCCGTAGAGATCGCCCAAGTTGTCGTCCCGAATGCACGTCTTCTGTGCAACACACGTATGGCAAGTTACCAGACGGTATCGCGTTGGGCCAGGTGTGCACCTCAGCGCGTTCCCCTTATTACCCAGGTGCCCGCCGTCGGCAAGCGCCTTTCTCAGCTGAGCCTGTCCCGGCGCATAGGTTCTCTTGAACGCTGCGCGTGCCCATGTCCTCGTTTGGGTGGTCTGCGCACGACTATGGTCAGTTCTGCACTCCAGCGCCCCCTCATGACTCCAATAGCAACACAGCTTACCGCGCATTGCTCCTAGCGGCGCGACCACATTCCGCTGTGTGCTGCTATCATCTTCGTCGCCGGCGGCGCGACGTAATTTGGCCGCCCCCACTTCTTGCTTCATTTCCACTGCCAAACGATGCTCCCGATGCGCACCGTTCTCCCCCACCCGCCCACTCGTCAGCGCTGCTCCCAGCCGTTTGGTGAGTACGTTTATGCATCGCTCACGAGGGCGCGCTTGACCTCCTTCACAAGCTCCGCTCCATCGACTCCTTCCGACAGTCTCAACACGCCGCCGACGCCCAGGACGACCTTGTAAGCACGCCGCGCGCCGACCTCGTCGATTCCTTCCGTCTATACAACCCCCCGCAATGCGATCAGTGCAGTCCTACGACCTAACCGAACCGAACAACTTACCTTTCTCCAGACAGCTCATATCAGCCCTCGTTTGCGCGAGCAGTCCAATACCCAACGCTGCCGACGTCCTCGAAGGTGACTCTGCTCGCCCTTGCGCGTTCATGTACCCGCGCCCCTGCTCCAGCTCCTTTCTACGCTGCGCTGCGCACAGGGTGGTAAGTCCACCTCGCGCTCTGGGCAGCTTACCACACTAACAAATTCGATCTCTCGGCCGTTGATGACGTCCTTCCGTGGCTCTTTGCGCGCCTCCTGTGGTCTGCGCGCCCACGCAATTGTGTTCGACTTGTCATTATTGTGCCCCGAACGATGCGCTGAGTGGCTTCCATAGGCATTCCAGCACGAGTACACTCACCTTTTTGCGGATCCCATCGTCCAGAACGTGTCTCTGTACGCGGTCAGCTGCGCTGGCCGCGGCGCGTTCGTCCCGGACTTGTCCACCTCCACGCCCAGCGCGCGCGCCGACTTTGTGAGCGTCGCGTTGAATACGATCGTCGAAATCGCCGTCCCAAACGCTGCGCCGACCGGCACACGTGCCTCGTCAGCGTGCCCCTTTGAGACGGTCACATGCATGCATCCAGGGTACGCACCTGCATGAGCGTGTTGGAGAGCGCGCCGCCGACGCTCTGGTCGTGCGGGAGGCAGACCTTCGCGACGAACAGCGTGCCGGCGGCGAAGACGAAGTCGCACCCGAACACGGCGAGGATCGCCGCGGGGAAGCCCAACGCCCAGTACGTCGCCGCGGGGTTGATCACCGCGAACAGTAGGCTCGCGATCCCACTCAAGGACGTGCCAATTACTGCAACAGAGAATGCCATGGTGAGCAAGCATGCGGATTGAATGCGAAGAGAGCAGAGGGTACGGTACCGATGAGGAACATGACGTCTCCGCGGTTGACGACGAGCCCGACGATGACGGTGCAAATGAAGCCGGTGATGGGCCTCGGGAGCATCCTGACCATCGTCAGCATTGGGCTGAGCGCGGAGTAGTTCTGGTAGTATACCTGTACGCTAAGTGAGCCTTAAGAGTGATTCCATCCGCTGAGTCGAGTGAGAGGTACGCACCGTGATCCAGACGAACAGGGACTGGAAGCCGCAGTTCTGCACGAACGCGATGAGGAGCATCATGCCCAGCTTGCCTTTCGCGCGTCCCCAGATTGAGACGTTCATGAGCGGTGGGGGCGTCCACCACTTCCCTCGCGTCCTGTTCCATAACATCCGCGCAACGCAGCCATATGATCGACTTGCGCGCGACCGATGAATATCACCAAATGCTGCCTGCAGAGAACAGTCAGCTAGGAAGAACACTGTGCGTCGAGTATGAGACAGGTTACCCATACAAGGCCGCGCGAAGCCTATGCACCGTTGTGCTCTGTCTCAGCGTCACTCCGCGCTACACCAGCTCAGCTCACCTGCGCCCCTTCCCGCGCCTGTCGTACGCGCCGCCTTTCTTCCTCTTGCTTTCACTTTCGCCTCGCGCACGCTCCTGCGCATCCGCCCGTCGACTCCTCCCCTCGCGCTATTCTCAATTGCTCGCCGCTCCGCCTTGGCCTCCTTGTCCCATCGCGACGAAGCTCCCCAACGCGACGCCTTGTCGGCCGCATCAGCTACCTCCACCGCAGCCCATTTCTCCTCTTCTCACCTGCAACGCCTCGCGATGGCCCGCCTCCAGTTACCCAGGGCTGCCCCGACCAAGCCCCCGCACAAGCCGATCGCCGTCGGAAAACCCGCGCCCGTTTCGCCAGACCGCCAGACCGCCGCCATTCCTCACACCGGGCAGGAGAGGCAGCTGGGTCAAGATCGCGTGCACACACACGTTAGCGAGCCCCTCCGCGGTACATTGTTTCATCTCTCATTTCTGCGCTGTCCGACCAACGCCGCTCTCAGAGCCACAGACGGCCGCAACACGCCCCGCGCACAACAACGGCGGGTCGTCCGGCGGGTCCACGCCCTGCGGTACGTCAGTTTGCTTCTCAACCCGCGTCGCGCTAATCCACCGCCACTTAGATGAGTCGCGCCCTTCACCGACCACGCACTTCAAGATCGCTTTGCGCAACTACCTGCGCCGGGCCCGCCAATTTCTTGCCCGCCGCCGCTGAGAATGTCCTACAGTCATTCAGAATGTGCAATTAGCATCAATTTGTACATGAACGTCGTAGTTACCTTGAGAATAGCGTCTGGAGATATTGTCCTCGCATGTTATGAAGGTCGGCCGCCCGTCGGTCGGTACCATCACCCTGCGACACACCCGGGAGGGGAGGTGCGGCCAGGACCTGGAAACCGGTGAAGCGGACAATCAGTCACAGAGGTCATAACCTCTTCCTTCTGCAGTGCACCGTGCCCACTCTGGTGTGAGAAGTACGCCAACTCGGCGCACAAGACACGCCCCTGAGCCATTTCATCGTCGCACATATACCAGTAGGAAGCTCGCTCTCATCCATTCAGCGTTCGTATCACCCAAATACACTGCAGCACTTGCCCTTCGCCACGCCCTTACCGCTCTCGCGACGATCGCTTGTCGCCGTCACCTTTAAATCCCACGCACTGTGCTCTCCCACTCATCAGTGCCGGCCTCCATGCCTCGACGTCGGTGCCAAACGTACCTCGTATTTTGTTCACGACTCGCCCCGTGCGTCCGCCTGCGTCATGTTGAGGACGTTTTGGATGGCTTGGAGGTTCTCCAGCGTTTCCAGCATGCTCCCCAGTCCCACCAGTTCCGTCACATCGGCGCGACGGAGCAATATGATCGACGTGCGCGCGTTACGCGCGAGCGCGCGCACTCCAGCCGCACTGGCGTGAGCCCTCCACTTACATTGCCTCTCGTCCCAGATGCATGGCTCGTAAAGGCGTCCCATCTCGGCCGGCATATCGAAGTGCGCAACGATAGCGCCCTCCTCCGGGACCATCTGTAACTTCTGGATCGTCGGGCCTTGGTTATCCTGCACATCTGTCGTTAGTTTAGACATCCTTACGCCCCGATTTCGCGCTTACCGCTGACCACATAGCCACCCAGATCCCGCTGTCTTCGTCTCCGCTGGGTGCCCGCCCTCGCGCGTCCTGCGCCTTTGCCCAATGCCCCATGTTGCGCGAATCCTCGTACACGCGCAGCTGGTACCCGAATCCGACGCACCGCAGGCCCCGCTGTCGCACGAACACGTGATCTTGGGTCTTCTCGACTTTGAACTTCGTGAAGATATCCGCCAGGCACTCCCACTGCGCCGCTTCGAATCTCCAAACGTCGAAAGTCAACAGGCCCTCGGCAGGGCAAGCGTCCAGAACCCACTCCAGCTCGCCCATGCGCACTTGGTCTCCCGGCCCGACCGCGATCATCTTTTGCAGAGGGAATTCGCCAGCCTACATGTCAATCCAGTACGTCACACGATGGCCTTCTATTCACACGTCCTAGTACTCACCTGCATCCACAGCACTAACGTTACGTTACGCCCGCGCTCTTGACCCCCTACTCGGCCGTCATGTAGTAGGCGTCCCTACCTCGTTCGCGCGTCAGCCATCACGTACGCAGACACCGCCCAATCACTCACCGCTTCATGTACTACGTCTTCTGTCACCTGTTGTCCGGGATGCTCGTCAGAATACCTACCGACCTTGCCCAATGCAATATACATACAGCGCGGCCGCCCTCCCCGCGCCTCCTTCGCTTACCCGTGCTCCCTCGTTTGGCCAAGTCATTGTGAATGGTTTGCACGTTCCGCGCGCGCGCCACGGTCTTTCTTCGCCCCACTACTCGCGTCTCCAGCTTCTTCGCGCGATCCCGCTGCCGCTGTTCCTCTATTTTGGCGAGCTGAGCCTCCGAGGGCCCCCATTGCGCTGGGTAGTGGACATGGCCGCAACCTTTGGCGAGGCACTGCAAACGACAATTTTCAGCGTGTGATGACCCAGTTCACGTCAAACTCGGCTCACGATGGCTACGTATGCCCCCGCAAATCCCTCTTTGTAAGACAGTCGTACGACGAACGTTGAGGAATGGCCGCGGGGACACGCAGTCGGGGCGGCAGGCTTGGGTCCGGCGCCGTCTTCGCAAAGTTTTTTCAGATCTTCGCTGTAGTCGCGCTCGTTGTCGCCCGCGAGGTGCACATATCCTCCCCTGCGGGGCTCCTTACCCGGGAAGTCGTAGCCACGGAAGATGGCCATACAGTCCTCACGAGACAGGAGTTTGGGTAGGTGGATGCTGGAACAGGGAGCACAGCGGCCGAGCTGATCGCCAGCGCCGCTCGCGTGCATACCTAACCGCCCGCAGTCGCGTGGGTGTTCCTGCACAAGCCCCACTTAGATTCTCTCATTGCACCGCTCATAACACCGCCGATTCCCAGTTTCCAACCAGACAAACATGGTCTTCACACGCCTACTCCTCCGGCGTCCCGCCTCTTTCTTGTAACTACTCGTCCACCTTGGTAAGGTCGCACATCGATTTACCGTCATCCCCCTTCGACCATTCTCCCATCTGCACTGTTTCCTCCGTCTTCTGCCGCTTCGCCGGGGTGTTCTTGCTACCTTCCACCGGTCCCCGCTGCACCGCGCCATGAGCTGTAAGTACGTATATATACGTCCAGTATGAGCACATACCTTCGTAGGTCCTCCCCTGCGCCCGTTCCGTGCATCGTGAGCGGCCGGCTCCCGATCCAGCGACTCGTCATCCGGGCTCGTCTTCGAGGAGCTAGCGCTACCCGTCTACCATCATACATCCTCAGCACAGCACTCCCGTAGGACATCAAACCAGCCGTACATACCTTCGCACCCGGCGCCCTAGCACGACGCACCGTTTCCTGTTCCTCCAGAGCGGCGACATGATGGCCGAAACCGCGGAGCAAATCGTTGTCGTAGTGCCTGATGAGGAGCCTGTCGTAGTCCAATGCGACGACGATGCCATCGGACGTGGAGCGCTGCCGCCAGTATTGGCCGCGAGGATCCCATGCGTCGAGCTTGTTCGCGTTCGCAGAGCCCTCACCGAACACGAACTCTAGGATGTCCGCATAGTTCGCGATCTTGACCTCCCCGTGCCTACCTCTCGCGATAACGAACGCATCAGGAGACGCGAGCACCTGTAGTGTGTGTCAAACCGCCGTCTCCGCACGCTTTGCCCATGCTTACGTCGTTCCAACAAACCACCAGCAAACCGGGGCCGCTCTTTTCTTCTGGGCCACGTAGATCCGTGGTCGTCAGCTCACCATCCGGGCCTTCGAAGGTGAGCTGTTCCATCAACTTGAGCTCTTCCCCAAGGCCCGGACAGAGCCTCACTGTCGGGAGCCGCATGAGGAAGGCTTGACCAGCGGGCTCCCCGATCGTGAAGACCTCGTAAAGCTTCCTCCTCGCCCAGTCCGTCTCGTCAGGACGCCACGCATCCACCCGCACCTTCGTGTTACCCCCCGTGGTGTCCACAACCCAAGGTAGCTCCTGCAAAAATTTTTGCCCCTCGTCGGGCACTTGAACGTAATGCATTTTCGCCGGTAGCCCGTCCTGTAAGTGCCGCCGTCAGGATCCGCAATGCGTTCATACAAAGTCACGTACGGCCGTCCAGATGTTGACACGGATT
The DNA here is from genome assembly GCA_001304625.1 of Trametes sp. AH28-2. Classification (NCBI taxonomy): domain Eukaryota; kingdom Fungi; phylum Basidiomycota; class Agaricomycetes; order Polyporales; family Polyporaceae; genus Trametes; species Trametes sp. AH28-2. The sequence goes on from KQ464134.1 coordinate 73,310, forward strand.
TGCATGTTCGAGCAGTCAGGATGCGAGGTCGGTGGGAGAACGCGAAGAGACGTAGAACCGTTGACGCCCGTCGACCGCTCGATCTCCGGCGATATTCATCGATGTGCCTTCCTGCCGCCTCAAGCCGCGCGAGCATTCCACGGCGCGCATGCCTAACTGTGCGCACGCGTGAGCTTGTGGTCGCAGATTAGCCAGTCTCACTCGAGACGTGTGCTATCCTACTCGTCGCCTACTAGCTCAATACATGTGCTACCGTACCCTTCACCCGTCCTCGTCTCCCCGTGGTGACCTCTTACCTCCTCTTCCCCGCTTTCCCTTGACCCTTAGCCTTGCTCCCGGCCGACTCCCTGTCCGCCTTCTTCGCTGCTGCAAGGGTCATAACGCTGCTCACCCCTGTTATTAGCTTGCTCCGCACACAGTACATACCACTCACGGATCTTGATCCAATGCGCGACGACTCGCACGCTTCACACGCCCGCGCGAAGACCTTTGCGCCCCCTCTCCTACCGGATCCACTACGTCCCTCGCATCCAAAAGCTCCAGCCCCGGGTGCGCGATGACCGGCGCCAGGCCTGCCGCAATCGTAGCTTGCGAAGCACCTCCGACAGTCGTGTCCTGAGTTTCATCGGTCGGCGCTGGGTTACCTTCGGCGTCGTCGCGTCGTGCTGCCCGTCCAGCCCGCGTCATGCGTCCTTGTATCCCTTCTTGGACGTCTGCGCTCTTACCGTCGTCCTTTTTCGGTCCCGGCTTGGTCGGGGCCGCCTTTTTCGCAGCCGCCGTGTTCGGGGCCGCGTTCTTCGTTCCCGCTCGGGGCAAAGACCCTTCGACAACCTGCGCTCGCGTCTTCTTCCGTGCCGCCTTGGCCTTGCTCTTCGCCCGGGTGGCACCTGCCAACGCCCCTACTTCTACTGAAGTATCGGGGCCATCTGACGTAGGACCGCCGTCGAGTACCTGTGGCGACTCTTCGTCTACTCGGATCGCCGCCGTGTCGGCTTCCACGCCAGAAGGCGCCTCCGTCGGGCAAGCTTCGGGCCCATCTTCGACGGGCACACTTACAGCGGGAGACCGCCGCTTCACCGCCTCGCTGTGATGGTCTTCTTGCTCATCTGTCATCGGCGTTCGTGGCGCGTCGACGGTGCCCGATGCCCCTTCGGCGCCCATAGCAGACCCCTCTCCATGGTCGACTTGCTCTGGGCCTGTCAAGGCTCAGCATTGTGTTCGGGACCCGTCATACGTTACGTACCCGTGGTGCTGGCATTGTCGGATATTGTTCCTGCAAGATCGGCGCGGTCGTCCCTGATCGGCGTGTGCGGTGCTTCCTCGCCAGTCTGATCCACGCCCGGAGTTCTCTCGCGCGCCGCGTCCCCTGTGCCTAGACCGCATGTCGTCAACGATGCCCTCACGTCGAGGTATGCAACTCACTACGGACACGCCCATCGCCATCTACACGCACAAGCCCCGGAAGCGGTCCAGCTCTTCCTCTGGCCAATGCGTCTTCTGCGCCCTGGTTTCGCACAGCCGCGTCTCGCGTGACAGGGAGGCGTACTCACGTTGAAGGGCATCGTGGAGCCAGCACATGCTCCAGGTCTTCAATCTCTCGACTGTCCACCCGATTTCCTCGGCAAGTGCCACCATGTACGATTGCCCTTTCCCGTTCTCTCCCGTGGAGGCACTGGAAACTACAATGAGCGACGTGCCGGTGTTTTAGCACACTCACTCACTCTAAGAACTCGACGATACCGCGCTCATTCGGACCTCCGAGGAGTGCACCCCCCACCCAGTGTACCTGCTCCCGCAGATGCCCCATAACCTTGGTAGTCCATTCGCGCGCCGAGGGTACAAGCCTAAATGTAGAATGTCAGGATTGGGTTGCGCCAGCACGACAAATACACCTACGCCGCCCGAACGACCTCTTCCGCACTGCCCGCATCTTCCAGCTCCTTGGCTGCCTCTACCGCATTGATGTTTTCTGCCTCCTGTTCGAAACCGCTCTTCACTTCCTCGGGCAAGGTTGCGAAGAGGGCCGTGACGTCTTGACGCATACGAGCCAGGTCTATGCGGCCGTCAGGCTGCAGTGGCATCTCCGGGAGCATCTCCTTGCGCAGCGTGCTGGCCGCGAAAGCGTCCACAGCGCCAACTCGTCTGCTCCGAGTCGCTTTCAGCGGTGGTAGAGCTGGCACCGGCACGACGGTCGGACGGTTCTTGTGGGCGTGATGGTGGCTTTTGAGGTAGTGTTGAATGTTCTGCGGGCGGTCAGCATCCTCGACTAGCTTAACAGGCGTACACGCACTGCTTGCACCTGCATCAGCCTCTCCTTCGCCTCGCCTGGCGTTTCTGCCTCCAGCCTGACAAGATCAACCTCGATGTTGCCGTCCTCCACCGCTTGTGCGCGTCGTTTGTCGAATTTTTCGTCCGTTTCGGCGGCTCTCGGTGCAGAGAACTGCTCCTTGTATTCGGGCATCAACTTCTTGGCTATGCGTTGAAGGAAATTCCCGCGTTCAGCAATGATAGCTTGGATGTCTGGGTCTCCGTAGCGTCCGCGCATCCACGCGTACTCTTCCTTGCTGAAGTTCGTCTTCTTTGAAACCATTGCGGGTCGCCCAGAGAGACTCAGCGCTGGAGAAGTAGGTCAGGTCGAAGGTCGGCCGGTCGTTCTGCCCGTCGCTCGGACCTGTCCGAGATTTTCTGGCCGCGGGCAGCAGCCATCAGCGAAGACGTACCTGCCACTTTGTGATCGATTCAAACTCAGAATAACATGCATTGTCGTACACTAAGCAGGAACGCCAGATACTACATCTTGTATTTCTTAGGATATTGGAACGGGCAAATCGGCAGACGTCCGAAGTGCTTGACGAAAGTCTCCACGTAGAACTCCACCGCCGCCCTCTGCGCAGCCGAATAATCGTCAAAGTACCAACGCTCTGTGTCCCTAGCCATAGCGCGAAGATTCGCCGGGGTATCGGGCCACCTCAACATCAGAGCCAGGAATGCGCGAAGCGGCGGCAAGGAATCTCTCCAGGGTGCGTCCACCTCGTCTGTCCAGCAGAACCTTTCCACGTCCCGCGCCAAGTCCGGCAGAACCCCGATAACCCCTGACCTTTCTCCCCAAACAGCCGAGACCTCCGCCTCACGTTCCCAACAATACATCACAGGCCAACCGTCTCGGGGAACCAGCACCTGATCCAGAGCTAGCAGCTCGCATCGCCAGTTGATTTCGTGTGCCTCCCACAGCAAGTAGTAGCGCACCCAAGGATCCTCCGCCGCCACCCTCTCGGAAACCGCGAGCCCACCTAGAGCCGGCGTATCTGCTTCGTTGTACGCCCGCATCGAACCCACGCAGGCGAAGAGCCTGGTGACGGCGTTCTTGCCGTCGTATCGCCGCTTGACCCTTCGTTTGTCGCCCTCCCCGCGGGTCACCGGTGGCTCATCCTTGATGGCGTATTCCCCCCAGAGAGCGTCCCTCCAATCCGCGATGGTCAGAGGTTCTCCGGAGATGGTCGGGTCGAAGAGCCGGACGCGACAGAAGTCACGGATGCGCACCAGGTTGTGGAGGTACCTGTGCACCTTCTCATCCTTGCGCATGATCTCCTCCGGCGCAAACTTCGGAGGTAGGAGCGTTTTCGACGAGACGGTGTCGAGCAGGAAAGGAGGCGGGTAGAAGTAGTGGACCGCCTTCTTGGGTTGGGGAACCTTGCCCACCTTCCGCAGGGCGCGAATCCAGGGCTCGGGCGGCCGGAAGAAGGGCGAACGGCAGAATTCCAGCGAAGGTTTGGGCGGAGTTTGCGCGCGCGAGTCTGGCTGACTGGGGCCTGCGGCGGGTGGCGCGGCGGGCGCCGGCGTCGGAGGGGCGGGATCGGCGGCGTTGACACCACGTGGCTTGTTCTTCTTCCCTCCTCGCGCCCGCGGCTTCCTCTTTGGGCGAGAGGGATCGAGCGTCTCGAGTGGTGTTTCCGGCATTGCCAATGTCTTCGACGCGACAGAAGTCCCGCTCGTCCGCTGCCTCTTGGCCGGCTCTCTGTCCGCGTCCTCCTCCCCCTGCGTCACCGCGAGGGACAGCGGGACGGTAGAGCAAAGCTGCACGCTCACCCCCTGCACCATCGTGCTCAGCCAGTTGCCGGTAAGATTCATAACCCCTGCGCGGATCGTGGGATGATGGAAGATGGGCGGCTGACTGTCCTGCGAAGACAGAGTGTACGGGCTCTGCGGTTTGACGAGCTTCCAGATCTTGATGTGCGTGGTCAGGGGCTGCAGGAACCACGTTGGGAGCCCGATCCTTGTGCAGTTCTGCGCGGCGGTGCCTTCGCGGACAAACGCGCCGAGCACGGGGAGGATGTTGTGGCTGTAGTCGCGAGGCCTCTCGATCCGAGGCGCCACTACTTCCAAGTACGTCTTCAGTCCCGCTAGCTCCAAACACAGACGCTGGACATGCGCTGCGACGGCGACCGCGATGCCCGGCTTCGCAGGTAGGCGTGTCATGCGCCCTGAGCACTGACGGAGCATCAGGCAGATCTGGTCCCCCAACGCTCTCTTGGCGTCCGTGAGCCCGGGGATGCCGCGAAATGCGGCGATGACCTGCTCGACCGCGGCATGGAGCTGCTGCACGAGTGGACGTTGCAGGTACCCGAGCGAAAATATCCCCGCTTGCCGGTCCTCGTACCAATCTTCTTCCGGGCGCAGGTTGCGCCACAGCACATCAGGAAGCTTCCCCGTCCCGCGCCGAGGAATACAGGCGATGTGCCACATCCCCGTGACTAGTTCTTGCGGCCAGCGAGAGTATTCGTTGACACCCCACAGGCCGTCGGAGTACGTCTTGATGACGCGGCGCTCGATAGGGTACTCCGGGACCCACTCTTGATTCGGCGAGGTGATGATGAGGGATTGGAACCCCGCCTGCGATGCGACTCGTCCGTCGAAGGGATCCACAACCCGAGGCGCTAATGAAGGTAAGCCGGTGGGTTTGCAGCAGCTCAAAGGTTGACGTACCGGGCATGAACTGGTTACGCATTACAACCGCGGGCGGCGGGCGCGGGGGTGCGGCGGGAGGGGCGTACTCGGCCGGCGCAGGTCCGTTACCTGAATACCGTGCCTGTGTGCCACGGTCGCCGCCGCCTGCTGGGAGCATGCATCACGTCAGTGACGGATTAATCCCAACGTCAGAATGAGCTACCTCGCGCGTGCTCCTCCGAGGGGCGCCCGCTCGTCGAAGCCCGTGTCTGTGTCCCACGAAGCGCTGCCCGAGCTGTAAGGATGGCCTATGTCACTCACGGTGTTGAGTGTAGCCAATTCATAACTTACGTCCTCGGGGCGTGGCGCCGTTGTGTCCACGACGGCACTCCGGCGTTGGTCCGGTCCGCTCGAACGTTCGTTGACCGGCATGGGGCACCGGAACGTTCACCGCTGGGTCCTCTCACGCTGGATGGCGCAGCCAGCGTCGTATACGGGTGAGTACGCTGAGCCTGCATAACACGTTGACGCTGACTCACCTTCTAGCCGACGTGCAGGTCGGGGACCTGCGCCCAGCGAGCCAGGAGGAGTCCTTGAATCACCCGGTGCGTCTCCAGACGCGGCATGACGCCGGCGTTCAGTGGACATTGCTGAGGTTGATGGCGGGAGCGGGGGCGGCGCTACTCGGGGCTCGGGAGGGGGCGCGATGGTTGTCTGAGTGGGGCTCGCGGGCGAGCGTTTCGGAGTTGCGAAGGGACTCGCAGTCCCTTCGACCGTGGGTGTGGGCGACGGCGACCGTGTCGAGGTGGGTGAAGCGCGCGATTCGGGAGTCACGCTGCCTTTGTGAAGGTGTATACGCGGTGATGCTCCTAAACAACACCCAACCGCCGACGTAGAAGGCCGAGAGCCTTTGT